>VDFB02193388.1:0-10378 GCA_007258455.2 Sequoia sempervirens
AAAAGGGGGGTTCAAATGGACCTAGGTTCAAGAGAACCCCCCTTCGGGGTTAGCTAGAACCAGAGTTCGAATGGACCCTAGTTTGAGCAAACTGCCCCTTTTATTGAATTTTCCATTGTCTTCAATATAAAAAACTTCCAAAAAAGTGGGTCCCATCATTTAATAGGGTCCGCTATAACCAAGGTCCATTCAAACAACCCATTTCTTGTGAACCCCTAGAAAGAAAAAAGAAAAATCATTGGAGCATTTTTGAAATTTTCCTTCCTCACTGGAATTGTAAACCAGTATTGTGGATCACCCATATCAACAATACCATCTTCAATGTATTTGATCAAATCAAAAGTGGATATCATTATGAAAATCATAAACACCATGATATGTGAGACTAAGATATATGACTAATAAACCTAACATGAGCTAATCGTAATTATGTAAAGTTTGTAAAAGGAAATCATAAGAGTTGTAGATGAGCTTCTAAACATAAAACTATAACAATTAATAACAAAATTGATCAAAATTTCTAGGGTAATATTCTAGATTAGATGAAATAATGATCCTTAATTTTATTCTTGAGTGTCATATAAATTTATGTATTGATCTCATTAACTCCATGAAACTCATAGAAGTATTTCCATTATAATCTATATGTAATCCTCTAGATGGGTCCATTGGATTGGAAAGAGGAAGAGATATCAATCTATTAGTAACAATAAATCACATTTTAAAATGGTTTACTATATTATATATTTTCTAATCCCTAAATGTTTGATATATATATATATATATTATACTAGTGGTAGTAGAGAGTTTGTTGAAGATAGCAATATATTATTTCTTATTAATCCAAGATTTATGAAAGGTAAATTAATCTTTTGAAAATTTTATGGGCATGAATATGTGGAAGAGGTACAAGAGGAAACATACATAATTCCCTAATAGAACCTACTTGGCTCCTAAAAAATGTATTCCTCCTTAAAACAATAATATGTGTAATTTATTTTTTGTTGAATTATTGTACCATTCTCTTGGATTCCCATAAGGCGGGCCTTATTTTTCTTCAAATTTTTCATCTTTTTCACCTGAAAGTGAGGTAAAACCCTAATACGATATGCATACTTCTTCATCTTCTCAAGCTTATCCTTCATGCTCTTTTTACCATCTCCATTATCATATCTCTTTGCATACTTGCTGAATGCCTTCTTCTTGGCCTTGTACTATTTCCTTTAGAAGCACTTCCTTAACTCTATTGAAATGTTTAACCCACACAACATTCAACATAAGAAGATCACGAGTAGTCCTGATTTAGGACACCATAATAATAATCACCGTAGGAAGACTCTCCACAATAGTTACCATCTCATAGATCTCCTTATTATGAATATTGGATCTAAGCTTCTTGATCTCTCTAACTGTATGGGTCATGACTGCCTTGTATTTCATGAACAATTTGTCAAGGGACGTGAGAGTTTTCCCAAACATATTGCCACAATCATTCTCAAAATTACTCACCATGATAAACTTGAACTTTGGGTTGTGAATAATTTCAATAGGGCCTACTCTTATTCACTTCTCTGATGAAGTCCCATCAATATGCGAGATATCAATAGAAAGTGAAATCCTCAGATTTTGCTAGCTATTTTTGAACTTTAGCCACAACATCACTCATAATTCTCCAAGCATCGCTTAGCCTTCACATTTGCAGCCTTAAAATAATTTATTATTTTTCAATTTGATAACCCTTTATCTTTTGCAAATAAATATCAACCATTTCTCTTTGCACATATGTGTAAATAATACAAAAAAACCTACATAGTGATGTTGCTCACTGTAGTCAATATCGTCTATTCTCGACATCAATAAGTGCTACCATTATTGAATTATTCTCGAGTAATATTCTAACTACTCAATTAAATAATGAATTCACCTAGATTATCATGTGATGTTGCATTCAACACCACATTAGGGGTTGCATTTGTATTATGCATAGCTATCCAAATAAAAGTACAAGGCATAGAATGCCATGCCCTCATTAACTATTTAGATGCCCTTCATAGATCTTCATTATCAAGTAAAACCAATAATGATAGGGTTCATTTCCATGGCTCAAACATTTTTGGATAGAGATCACCATCATGAGCAAAAGATAATATTATTTCGATTCAAAGTCGGAGTGGCTCTAATACCATATGAAGTGGGTAAACACTTGATAATAATACTCAATGATCTACAAAAGTCTTTATAGTATGAGGAAAAAGTTTGAGGAATAGTTCTACAATAAAACCTCAATAATTGAACAATGAGATATAGTCCTAAATTAAATGGCTACACCAACAAGTAACTTCATATAGTAAATCATAGAACTTCACTTCAAATTTTAATAAAAGTTCATAATAAAAGTTAGAGGATATTGAATGTAGTTTGAGTACTCCTTTTCTAAATATTGGAAAAGAAAAAATAATATTTTTCATAAAATAATATATACAAATAAAGAAAACATGCTTGAATGTGACACATTTTTATTATTTTTTATATAAATAATTAAATTATGTATTCAATTTTTAATGCCACTTTTAAAAATATTGAAAAACTATTTTCTCACTAGCCTAGCTGGTGAAAAGAAAATAAATATAATAAAAAAATGACATCCAAAGTATCTTAGAGTGTGAAGCAACATTCATGTTTAAAAATACACTTTTTAAGAGGAGCGATTTTAATACATGAATTACTTAATTTTGACATAGTTTAAAAAATGTGGGATATAAAATAATTGAATTTTAAATTTACATTCACCAATAGGTTAAATTACCTAGTACAAAAAAAACAATATATGACTAAATAAACTACTAAAAATTGCATATAAATGACTAATTTTGGTCATGTGACCATTAGTAGTTTATTGCCAGTCATTTATAACGCGACCAAATTATGACTAAACTATTTTAGTTTATTGTAACGCCACTGCGGCGAACTCCTGTAGGACAACAACAACACAATAATTACCGCACAATTTTTTTTTTTTTTTTTTAAAGTAAACATAACATACATGTAAAACACATTAAGTCATAACATGGATTTCATTTAAATAGATTCATTAACACATACATCCTTTGGGGTACACGAAGAGTCATTACGCAACTTAGATCCATACAATAGCAATAAAGAATAAAATCCAAAAATATAATCCATAACAAAGTAAACATTAACAAATATAACACATACATGATTAATTCAACACCTTAAATAGCAACCACCATGTCCAATATCCACACAAGGTTTAACGTTACATTTCATTACAGTACAATATTTAAGAAGTACAATGATACAAAAGTGTTCCAAATATGAGTGAAACCATCACTAGATAGCATGATACAAATGAATAGATGAATACAAAGTATCATAATTGGCTCCAAGACAAATACAACTCTGGAGTCGCTGCGACAACACCAATCCGCTCCTCTTGATCCTCGACTGGGGACCCAATGGGGTGCTTAGCACGATCCACCCGACCATGTGAGTCCGAAGACCCACCCCCCGTGCTAGGAGCTAACAAGAAAGAGACCTCAACCAAGAACATCCAACAAAGAACCACAAGACTCAACGTCATACAAAAGTATCATAACACTCAGAAATTACAATGACACAATCCAACCACATCCAAGAGTCAAAAAAACTCATCATATAACTCAAAGCAATGACCAGTAAACAAGTAATCCAAAGGAAGATCATAAAACACTTCCAAATCAAGCTGAATTAATAAACATGACACAATTCCAAATTGCAATAACCAATCTAATTACATCATATCACAGTACCACAAGGGTACAAGGTCATAAGTCAAATATCAAGGAGATCATACAAAACCACAAGTACACCAAAGCCAAAATAGGGTAAAACCATAAATCATCTCAAATAACTGTGTTTCATTAATTCAAGACAAAGAACCACTTCCAGAGGATTTCCAACGAAGCAACACAATAAGGAGTGTTAGAGGAGAGTGTCATCGCATGGCTTACATGGATTATCCAGACTACTACTCATCATTAAGGTAAGCGCTTCCTCCGCCTATCGACACTATCTGCATTAACCAGTGATAGGAGCTTCCATCTATGGGTTATCCGTGACTACCTATCTCAAGGAGCCGCCTCCAGGGTTGCTCATGCGGAACCGCCAACATTTCATGAAGACAAGGGCAATGATCTTACAACCGCCTTCTAATCCCTGGCCCTCAGTAGCACTCAAAGGCAGATGAGGCATCAATTATCTTTTTAATGTGATTCTACCCACCCCTAGTTAATTATTTAAATTATCACTTATTAAATTCACTCTAACGAGGGCTATCCTGGTGCCCCTTTGTGCGCCGACCACCCACTTAGAGCCACTCTCACTCTAGACACTCAAAACATAAAAACCAAATCCAAGGGTTGTACAACATAACAAGTACATTAGATCACAACAGAGAAGCATGCAAGGTATTACCCATCTTGCTATAAATACATAATCAAAATCTCAATGATTCATGTACAACCCTTTTAAATTCAAAAAATCAAGGCACATAGAGAGAGAACATTGACCAACCATAAAAACAAGCCTCTGGAAGATTCTCAAAAAGTTTACACTAGGGTTTCCCCATGAAAATATGACAACAATAAAAGCAAAAACCTTGAAGAACCAAATGCGATTCAAATATAGCGAGAGAATCCATCAAAATAAGATCAACAACTTCAACAACTTCGATACGAACTAATTCGAGAATCCAAGGGAAACCTCTATTTTCTCCTCTCGGAATACCCATAATTCAAAGAAATTTTCAATTGACTCATTAACAACTCAAGCAAAATCATCAATCATGACAAAGATAACATTAACTGATTTACCACTTAGGGCAAAGAGCAAAAGAACACATACGGGTTTCCAACAAATAGCAATATAAATAAAATGAGATAAAATCTCCAACTCAAAATCAACTCACGAAACTTCACATTGAAAGGGTCTATCAAAACAATCCATAAACCACACATTCAAATACAATATAACCATTCATTCAATAAGAAGTAACTCGAAGCAATCTAATAAGAACATTATTTTAAAGATCAATCATTTCCAACTTTGCAGAGGAATACAATATTAAGTGAATGAAGATAACCCGATGTCATAAGCTGTTATTCATCCTCAAGCATACTCTTTCCCAAACAAACTGAATCCATCAAACATCAACCTTGGAAGAACAACACCAAAACACTTTATAACGACAGGCTATCGAACATCTCCATAAATATCCCACAAATCACACCCATCTTAAAACAATACATGAACACTTAAACCAATAATCAAAACACTTTGTTCAAAACAACAATCACTCACACCTTAAAACCATAAAGACATTCCTTTAATTTAGGCATTATTCCAACGTTCTTATCACTTATTTTAACATATCCACTTAATTTAATTAAGAGAGTATATACGACAAATAATTATATTTAAAATAACTATCTCATCTATAATATAACCAGCTCCATCAACTGTTTAATACGAATCCTAACTATAACTTTAAAATGTAATTACTAAGATAACAATTCTATAATTTACAACTTTATTATGATACTAATGGATTATTTCACATAGTAGTTTGATAAATAATTATCATTCACAGACTCATTAGATAAAAAGATAATTAAAACCATTTAACATTTAATCAGTATCATTTAAATTAATTAACCTATGAACCTGGGATTTATCCTTACTTAAAATAACTTTATCATTTAACCTTCAAGTGAAAGAAACTATGAAAATGTAGAATCATTTATCTCCTTTAGTGAACCCTGAAACTTAATTAACCATATAAATCGATTTACTTTAACTAAATACATAGTTCATTTATCTACAACAAAATTAAATACCTAATTCAATAATGTTGATTCCGTTATCGAAATAACCATTTTCACTTTAATTATTTACCTAATTCATTTCCTGGCACAATAATTCACGAGTAATTGTAGCAATATTTTATTCTAAGTAACCAACTACCTATTTGCCAAGAGTATCCATTAGCCAATCCTAAAAGCATGCGAGGAGTTTAGATATTAAGATAACATTTATTTCATTCTAAAAGAAATGTAAAACAATTAAAAGATATCGTGAAATTAATACTATAAAATTAAATTACCAATTAAGAGAACATGTAAGAAAATTCAAGATATATTTTATACTATAATTTTCCTTAATTTAAATCTCACGTTAAAAAATTTTAACCTATTTTTCCATCCTAATTTAGATACCCTCGCACAACTTAAAGTCTAAAAGAGCACCTTCATGTGAACAAGTATTCAAATCAATTTCAACTAAATAGTCCTTTATAATCTGAAACCAATTAATTCATTTATAACTACACAAGTTAAAATATACTATTCACTTCAACATTCAGTCAAATATCTTCTAGAGGGAACATCCAACAGGTTGCTAAAAAAAAAAAACTAGAATGGTGAGATGATGTTCTCCAAATTTGAGGTGCCAGTTTCAAGGCCTGCAACGATTGTAGGTTAAGCAGAACATAAAATTGTTACAGGGCTAGATAATTTTTGCGCAAATGCAAAAGACTATAGCAACTAAATGCAGTGAGCTCGACTTTGACTCTATTATGTCTAAACCAAAATGGAAGCTCTAGATCAGAGGGTGGACATCCATCTAAGCTAAAAGAATAAAAGTTTTTGGTTGATCAAGAGGTTGAAGGCTCACAAGAAAATTGCAAAATATAGGGAAGTAAGTTATGATTGAGAATCGATGGTCTTACAGGGCTCATAATCGAATTCCAAATAAATCTAACCTTCCAAGAATTCTCACATGGCTTCGACTAACAGATTCGGGTGTAAAAGTAATCTACAACCATGCAAGAAGGGAAGGTATAACTGATTCCTCAAAGTGAGGGCCAAACAAAGAGCCGCTAAAAGAGAAATATTGTTCAAATCTTTAGCAAAAGAGTGTGGGTGGCGGTCATTTCAGAAGGTTATGACAATACAGGAAGAAACAAAGGAAGACACCATTCTAACATCCATATATGACCCCATGCTTCCATTTCAGGTGGCCACCATCAAGAGTATTTGAAACCAAAAGAATGGAGGGAATTCTTTATATAAAATACGGCTATTTGATGCCTCATCATCTAACATTTTAAAATACGGCTTTTAAAATACTAAAAATAGTTTTCCCACAAACATAAATTGAAATGTGCAAAAAGTGTGACTGACCATGATATTGAAGAAAGGAAGTTAGGAATTTTAACAAGGAAAACAACGGGTAGATGATCATTACCAAATGCGACGTACATAGCAATAAAAAAAATTAAGAGATTCACATAAGGGAAACTAGGAATCAAATAACATGTTAGAAGTTTCAACTTATAAAATCAACGGTAGAAAGCAGGGCTAAAGTCCCCGACTCTTGCCACAATCATAAAACAAAAAGGTTAAGGGAACCTCTGCAGACTCAGAGGGTTTGATTTTCTTCTATCAGGCTAAGATGATTCACTTTTTAGTATGCTCCTATCCCTGTTCCTTCAGGTATCTCCTTAATGACAAGAGGAGGTTACACTTCGATTCATCACAACTAAGACCCCCATACAAGCAAGTTTTTCTAGATAAAAAGATATTTTACTACAGTCCCCTGTACTATCTAGCAAAGAGCGTAATCAAAGAACATGATTCAAAGATTCAACACATTCAAATATTCAGTGATAGATAATAATGGAGTACAACCCACCGAGGGAAGAAGCTGCAGGATAATGAAAATTGCATAGATTTGCTTAACCTGTGGGTATAGTAATAATGCCCAGATTGCGGATTATGCCAACCCAACTTCATAGCCCCTTACTATTTCAAAATGAAGATGGAATATGGAGACTTCGAAGTAGCGAAAGGATAAGGAAATCAGAGAAATTATTTAAATTTTCTACACCTTTGCTAGTCTAAAAACTATAACGGTGACGGGTTGCCAATGGTTTCAGGGAGGCTATTTGATTCTACACAACCCTCAACTCAAAATGTTGAAACTGTGGCAGGTTGCCAAGTATATTAGAGAGTGAATATTGAAATTTGGAAACATCGCCATCTACTTGCATTATTATCAAATTTCACTCCTATCCAGACAACAGAAGGGAAGGAAAATTTATCCCAGTTTGAAATCATTCAAGTGACAATTTATGCAAAATTTCTTTTCTTTACTGTATTTCGCACACATGTTTTTATGACGGTTGCCAAACAGAAATGCGTCAAATTCAAAAAAGAAGAAGTTATACGTTAATTCTCTTACTCATAAGTCACGTATTTGCACCTTGCCTTTCTCCTTCTTTTTTTTCCCACCGCTGCGAGGATGAAAACTTGAGGTCAGGCACTCGAAGTAAAACACCCGTCCCTCTCTTCGCAGGTTGCCAATTATATTCGAAAATGAATATTGGCCCCCTCAAAAAATCCCCCTCTTCTTGCTAAAAGATGGTTATTTTTAGGTGTTGCAGTTATCGCATTTCTCCTTTCACCACTACAATCAAGAATCAATTCCCCACCGTTACTATAGTTTCCATAAATATAGTAGTTAGTATTTATTTTAAACATTAATAATATATTTTATTAGAATTTATTTCATCACCTTGCTTATCATAATAACATTATTAACTTATCAATTAAATTAGGTACCAAACTTTTACGGCTTTTCTCATTTTTTACCGTCATTCAAACTTAAGTGAAATTTTAATATTTAATCCTTTCAATATTTTCTCACTTTTACATTTATTAATCGAATTTAATGATTAAATGATAATTATCTTTCCTCATCAATTCTGATTACATTCAATAACAAACAACCAAAGATAATTAAATTAGTGTTTATTATTGAATCTAATTCTTAATTTAATTCCAAATAAAACAAGTAACCCTATAATTAAATTAACTTTATTAATTAAATCCAAGCATAATATTAATGTTATTTCATAACTTTAAAATTAAATTAAATTATAAAATCACCACATCATCATGACATTACTAATAACAACTACTTACTTGACATCAATGACGACCGAAATGGAGTGGGCACTACATCCTCCCCCCCTAGGCGTCAACTTACTCCTGGAAGTTGAGCTCAAGCACAAACCATAAACTAACAATAATATTAATAAACATAAGCACATCAATACCACAAGTCAAATCATCAATTAAACATCATCAAGTAAGCAACGAAAATTAACAAACCAACAATAAGGAATTGATACCAAAATGTTAATAGTAACGGGGTTGCAACCAAACTAATTTTCCAAACACTAGGACGGAGTGGACAAACTAAGTCGAGGAAAATTTCTTGTCAGCTCCTATGTTCAACATCAAGCCCATTGGGTGTTTACGATGCTCGCCCAGTCCTGACAATGCAGGTGGAATCAAGACTTAATTCCTGCAATCCTACATGCAAACAAACATTGTGTACAATACATATATATCACAAATACATCATGAGAGGAAATCCCAGCATAGTAGGGCACTCGCGAGCGAGTGATACCACACTGTCCCTCCCACTAACCACACATAATCATCAAACAATTCTAGTAACTCGTAAACAGTTTACTTCTTATTAGTTAAACAATATTCTCATAAGGATGCTAACCATAAACCTAATCCATCTACTATATCACAATGAATTACTACTTGACATTATAAGTATATATACCTACATATTACAATTACATTACCTTCGTCACTATGCTTTCTGAAGCCAACTTCCTGTAAATCAAAAGCTAACATAGAACATTGCACATTAGTACCAATAATTCAAGTTGCATTTTAACCTCAAGCTACTATATTCTGCTAAAAATCATAGAATAATTATCCACCAAACCTCATATTTTCATTAAAACTCATAATTTTCACCCAAAGAACTCCACGTTAACCATTATTCCACACCAAATCTCACATCAATTTCAACAAAAAGGCAAAATTTTACACCTTTACAGATTCAAGAAAGCATAATTCATCACTCAAAGACAACAAAATCACAGATTCCATGCAAACTTGACATATTCACACACGTAAAACACATCACCAAGAAACACATCACACTAAAACTCAAGGGTCTATAGAGAATCCCCGACATAAAGGATATCGGTGCATTGCGCACTACACCGTGGGTCCTATCCTTTCAATCGGTTTCCTGCACCATTGACCCAATACCGTTTAACAGAAGAAACTCAGGTTCACAACAATGACAACAGAAAAGTGAAACTCAAGACGCACGGGTCTAAGCGCAAGGTTACATAGTGAGCACACATAGTGCCCAGTGTATGAACCTTGGCTCTGATACCAATGTTGTAACGCCCCTCCGTGCGAACCCCAAAGGACAACAACAC
>VDFB02193389.1:0-41659 GCA_007258455.2 Sequoia sempervirens
AAACTAAATTTTTATGTTGTTTACTGTTGTTGTGTCTGGTTGCAAATAGGTTGAATAGTGGATATTTTCCAAATTTTACTCAATTTAGGGCAATTGGATACAAAATGCAAGTGTGCAATAATTTTGAAAAAAAAATTACAAGTTTTGAATGCAAGTTTTAAATCTAAAATGTAATAATTGATTGATTGAAAGATGCAGAGACCTAAAAATGTTGATTTTTGAAAGCAAATTTTAACCCTAAACAATGCACTTTCTTTCACCAAATGAACTAAATGTAAAAATACTTTAGAATATACAATTATGAAATTCAAATAGATATTTGCAAGTACAGGCAAACTAAGCAGACAAAGACAAACAACTATGAAAAAATTTATTGATGCACCTATACAAGGATAGGGTTTCCCAAGGGCGAATGGGTCCTTGTTCAGGGTTCTAAAAATTGAAAGGTTGAATGTTTAAGTTTTTGTTTCTCATTGTACCCATGACAAAGTAGCAAAATGAGAAACACACTAGGTCTAGTGAAGTCTGATATTCACTAGGTATGTACCCATGACAAAGTAGTAAAATGAGAAACACACTAGGTCTAGTGAAGTCCAATATTCACCATATGAAGGATTATACTCCCTAATAATTCTGATAATTTGCTACAAGAATGATCAAGATGCTATGCCAATGCATCACTAAGTTCAACACCTATGAAAAAAGTGAAGCAAAAAATGCCAATGTCAATGGTGCACCACTAACTCCAGCATGTGTGAACAAAGTGAAGCAAAAATTCCAATGTATGCCCCCACCTTAAAGGAATTACAAAACACCACACTATGAGTAATTGATTTAACATAGAAAAATAATAAATGTCATACGATAAGGACATGAGAGCTTATTTGGAAATACCTATGCCAATGATATGTTTCCAAATAAAGTTGATTCGTGATAAGGGGTTGCCCCTAATGCAATCCCATAGACAAGATAAAATATGAACATGGAAGGGATCCACGGATCCAAGGTCAGTATACATCTTTGATATAGTGATATAATAGAGCTTGGAACTGACATCATTCCCCAAATACTCGTGGAACAATGAACACAATAGAAGAATACCACATAGAGATAGAACCAACAAAATTTTCGGTGAACATGGAAGAGACCTAAATGTCTCAACACCTTGCATCATCCCCAAAGGAAAATACAAGACAAAAATAAAAGATAAAATTTACAAAATATAGAAGAATGAAGAAATAAATAGAATAATTCCACAACAAATTTATTTCCTTTGTATCCTTGGCCCATAGAGAAACAAGGGTCATCCAAAGAAAACTCACAAACACAAAAGCATTCCTAGTAGCACAACATGGGAGTTCACATCACCTACAAGAAAACACAAATAATATATGAAAAAAAATAAAGGAGTGTCACACATGCAAGCTGACATAAAGTAGTCCGTCTACATCCCAATCTTGCTCATCATATAGGGAAGGTGGACAACTAGCTAAGGGGACTACAACAAGTGCCATGCTAGGAGCATCTCCAGGTTCAACACGTGGTGGGTCACTTTTATCAAGAGGATCATCACAGTGGCCCCCATCTCAATTCATACAATTTAAAAACAACACATTTAACTCATTATGCGCTTGTTCATCAATTTTAGAAATTTAATCTTAATCATCCAAGTTAATCACAATAGGATGTTTGATGACAAACAAGTTTGACAGTGATTGTTTTTCCAGAATTTTCCAATGTAATACAAATGCAAATGTATGACAATTTTGAAACAAAATGACACTTTTTGTATGCAATTTGGAAATGAAAATCTAATCTAAATGACTGAAACAAACCTTAATGCAACCTATGATGCAATATGGATGCAATATTTTTGGATTTTAATAAAATTTTATGATGCAAATATGAAACCCTAAATGAAAGATACAAAATAAAATGATGCAAAACCTAGAGCTAGGGATTGAAAGACTACCAAATCAGAAAGCTATGATGTCAAATGTCAAGTTCACCAAAATGAAACATAGAAAAAGGGATCCTAGGTTATAATATGCAAAGAGCCTAGGATGCAAGTGTGGCCTTTTTCCAAGTTACATTAAGATGTAGATCAACAAGGTGAATAGATCGACTATCAACCATGAAGGTGATCCAATCAGACTTAGATCTACATCTAATTGATGATAGGAATGGATTGAAATGATTTGGAATTGAATAATCTAATTAGAATATGTTCCCTACTACAAAAATTTCAAGAATCCAATAACTGATAAATGGAAATAGTTAATTGCAAGTGGATCTTAGAAGTGTAGAATGACATGTACCTACTCAGAAAAGTTGGTTTCAAACACTATAGGAGGATCGGTTTTCCCTTGGATGAATGGTTCTTTGTAGGGGTGTCCTAATCAACTTTTAGGGTCCTCTAATGTCAGATCTAAGCTTTTGATTCCTTCTTTTAAATCTTTTAAAACACTATTAGATATTTTTGTAACTTAGTTTTCATGGCTTGACAAGTTGTATGACAATAAATGCAAAAATGGAGATTTTTTCTTCAATCCTTTTCAACATGAGATTTGCACATTCATAAAGAGAGGAAATGTTGGGCCATTTTAGGGGCTTGCCTCAGTCAAACCCTGTGTAAGTGTTTTTGCTTCCACAATTTCAATGTTGATGATAAATGGATAATTGAAAGGAAGGAATGATGAAACCATAAAATGTTGTAACTCACGACCCTTCAATGGCTTCCTTGAAGGAATAAATTCATACACATCACCTCAATGTTTTGGATATTTATTTTCTTGAATGTGTGAATACTTTGGAGACCTACAACAAGGATTAGCCTTCACAAAACAATGATAACTTGAACATATGAACTCGCATACATTTTGACATAATGCTTGGATCTTGAATTACTGCAATAAATCTTTGAGATTTTTCTCTTGGCTTGCTCTTGACAACAGTGTTTTCTCATTAAATCTTTCCTAGTTTCAAATGGTGAAAATACTAGGTATTTATAGGCATTTATCCATTTTTTCCAAAAATAATCTCCCAAAATTCAACACTTGAAATTTGAATTTTGAATGTAAAAGTGTCACCAAAGACATATTTAAATTTGGGTCTTGGCTAAGGAGGATCCATTCACCCATGGAAGAATGGTTCCTAGCCCAAATTTCCAGGACACACTTAGTCGGGAGCAAGATAACAACTAGTTGCATTTATTCATTGCTTGCAACCCTTCATAAAATAGTAAAAATTGGGCCTTGGAATGCATAATTTTGGAAATTAGGAGCTTAATTAGGTCAAATAAATTAGGGGGGAAAAACATAATGTGAAATTTTTTAAGGGTGACAATTTTCTACACTACATTATTTAGAGGAAGAGAGGAATCTCTAAATCTATTTGAAAAATTCAAACCTAGGTTAAGGGTGTGGATTACAAGGACAGTGTCAAGAAGTATGTAGTTACTTTTTGGGTTTTCCATTATGATGTTTGGTTGTAGTTGTGGTTTTTTTTTACTTTGAGTCTTGTTTTGGGGCTACCTATTATTCTATTCATGTTTCATTGTAACTAGATTTGAGGTCCTAGTAAAACATTTTTACCCATTTTGGTTGTGGGATGTTGTAGGGAATATTTGGTTGTAGTTTCATTGTTGTATGTATTTTGTATTGGTTATCATTTATTGTAAAGGGTTCCAAGGCCCCTTTAAAACCTATTTTACCCATATAATAAAAAAAATAACTAATATAAATCATTACAATAAACAAACTATTCTAAAATAAAATAAAAGAGGAACCCCATATCAAGGGTATATAGTTATCTAAGATGTAGACCTAATTTTTTTTATTGGAAAAATAGTCCTCAAGGAATTAAGTTGGTATCCTTCATCTTCCAACTATTGGATAATTATCTTAATGGAACAAGGGTAGGAAGAACCAAGTGCAAGGACTAGAGGAGTTAAAAACAAAAAAGGATGTTGAAATGATTGGTTACGAAGCTTTGAAGCTGATACATGACAATTTGTGAAGCTTGGAGGTTGTAAGAGGCTTGTAAAAAGACTTAATCATCCCATTGAGTGCTCAAACTTACTTCCATGTGTATGTGAAAAGAAGTAAGAGGTAAGACTTTAAAAAGAAAGAGACTCAAGTGACCAAAATGACTCATACAAAGCATTTTTACAAGATACTAATAATACTATATCCATAATTAATGAAGGAGACTAAAGTTCTATGTTAAATGCACTCAAAGACAAAATGAATTAGAGATTTCAATCCAAAATTGGTACAAAAATGGCACATGCAAAATATTCATGCAAGCAAAAATAACAAGTAGAATCACTAGTTTTTCTAATAATCGAGGTAATTGCAAAACAATCAAGGCAGTTATTAAAAAAAAGGGGAAATCTAATTTAAAATGGTGAATTATATCAATTAAAAATTAAAAAGCAATTTTTTAAAGGTAACTAAAAATAAGCACTAGGTAAATGATTTATTAGAATAAAAAGGTAAATGGTGTCCTATAGGTCAACTTAACACTTTTATCAAGTTAGATTAGCTAGGAGAATGGTTTATTCATGACATGTGGATCAAGTGTTAGGTCAATGTGTAGGAGTTTAGGTGAACTCCTCAAACACCCCAAAATCACCTGCAAGACAAAATAACTTCCACAAGAAAGAAATGGAAAAAATATCATGCTATCATTAAGATGCAAGAATGTCAAATTGAATATGAGATGATTATAAATGTACAAAATTCCTTGAATATATAGGCATGAGTGAAAACCTAAAATGCATAAGATGTTGCCAAGTGTTAAAATCACACTACATGTGACAACATGTGAACCCTATCTAGGAATGATAAAAAGATAGAGATAAGTTCTAGAAGGACAACTCACCTTCTAGAAGGAATCTTATCTCCTACAAACAAGGAAGGGGGAATTACCCCATTATTAAATGATTTATCTAATTATGCAACCTAGGACTTAATTAATTATGCAAGAATGTCAAATTGAATATGAGATTATTATAAATGTACAAAATTCCTTGAATATATAGGCATGAGTGAAAACCTAAAATGCATAAGATGTTGCCAAGTGTTAAAATCACACTACATGTGACAACATGTGAACCCTATCTAGGAATGATAAAAAAGATAGAGATAAGTTCTAGAAGGACAACTCACCTTCTAGAAGGAATCTTATCTCCTACAAACAAGGAAGGGGGAATTACCCCATTATTAAATGATTTATCTAATTATGCAACCTAGGACTTAATTAATTATGCAAGAATGTCAAATTGAATATGAGATTATTATAAATGTACAAAATTCCTTGAATATATAGGCATGAGTGAAAACCTAAAATGCATAAGATGTTGCCAAGTGTTAAAATCACACTACATGTGACAACATGTGAACCCTATCTAGGAATGATAAAAAGATAGAGATAAGTTCTAGAAGGACAACTCACCTTCTAGAAGGAATCTTATATCCTACAAACAAGGAAGGGGGAATTACCCCATTATTAAATGATTTATCTAATTATGCAACCTAGGACTTAATTAATTAAATACAATACCTAAGTTCACTTATGCTAGTGTAATAAATAATTAATTACACTAACACCCCCCCATAAGTGCAACTTAGGGAGAAGCAGATTATTATGCAAATGATGCAAAGATGCAAGAGATGGGTCCTGGAAACAAAGGCCTGATCAGGTACCCATTTACAAATGCAATGAAAGAGAAAGAGGAGAAAACCTAGTGGGAAAAACCCCCCCTCAATGAGATGACCTGTTGCAAAGAAGCACTGGAAGAACTTTAATGGAGTAAATTTGGAATCCCCAATCCGGAAAACAAGGAAAGATACCTTTGTTTGCAAGAAACCATAGCAGAATCATAATAATGCAACAGCAGACCCTATGCCAAGGACCACAGGAAAACTCCCATACTGGATCAACACTGGAATCTATAAAGCAACAAAAGATGAAAAAGATGCCCCCTATAAGAGGGAATGAAATGATGATAGAATCTAGAAGTTATGTGTCTCTTGATGTCAATGCCAAACTATAACTAAAACTACTCCATGGGAACGAGTACCATCAAGATTCTGGAACATTAACCATAAAAACATGGCCCTCAAACTGAGATGGATCTAAACCAATGTGAATCAATAACCATAGGCTCTCAATATGAAGTGTGAACCGATGCAAACCAAAATGTGTCCAGTTATGAGCAAGATGATGCCAAAAGAAATAACAGAAGAATCCAGATAAACTCATGCAAGTTGTCATCAATATGAAGATGAGATCAAAGTGCATGCAACGCAACTACACTCTAATCAATTTATTATGCAAGAATCCCCCCAATGGAACTTTATATCAATTCATTTATTATAATACCTAATGATTGCAAAAGGAGAGAATGCAAAATATGAAGAAAAAATGCAAACCTAGTGCATGAAAACAAAAAAAGAGTGCATACACAAACCAAGGTACACATCGGCCTCCATGATGAAAATTAACCTCAAATTTGTGTAGATGACAAAATTTGAAAAAATAGTCTACACCACTACGAAGTGCTCGAAACTAGCTTTATGTCGATATCTCGCTTGCAAAAATCACACACCATGGCCAAAAGTTATGAATTTTTAAAAAAAATTGAATTTAGCCTCTAGGAAATAGGTTTTCTAGCAAAAAAAGTTTACTTCTAATTTGATTTCTGAAAATTATTCAATCAGGAGAAAAATTTCACGCACCAATTTTTGAACAGTTATTTTCTTCAGATCCATGCAAGATATCAAAAATATAAAAGATATCCAGTTTATATTTCAACCCTGACTACAAAACCCAAAAATCGTTTTTCCTGCAACTGAGTGGAAGCTAAATTTCTGAAGCAAAAAGTGAAAAACGACTTTAATAAAAAGGTTGCTTGCATCCAGCAAAACTTTCATGCCAAGATTGATCCCTCATATCTGGGAAGAATTCTATAGCAGTGAAGCTCTGATACCATCAAGGAGTTTAGGTGAACTCCTCAAACACCCCAGAATCACCTGCAAGACAAAATAGCTTCCACAAGAGAGAAATGGCAAAGATATCATGTTATCATTAAGATGCAAAAATTTCAAATTGAATATGAGATGATTACAAATGTACAAAATGTCTTGAATATATAGGCATGAGTGAAAACCTAAAATGCATAAGATGTTTCCAAGTGTTAAAATCACACTACATGTGACAACATGTGAACCCTATCTAGGAATGATAAAAAGATAGAGATAAGTTCTAGAAGGACAACTCACCTTCTAGAAGGAATCTTATCTCCTACAAACAAGGAAGGGGGAATTACCCCATTATTAAATGATTTATCTAATTATGCAACCTAGGACTTAATTAATTAAATACAAGACCTAAGTTAACTTATGCTAGTGTAATAAATAATTAATTACACTAACACAATGGATCATCATCAAAGTTGTGATATATATCTACTCATTTTTTAGGACTTACAAACTAATAATTTCATATTTTCTAAGGAGTTGAGCTTCCCTCCAATCAACAAATATTCAAGTATGGTTGTCAAATTGGAGCTAGAACTTCAAATGGTTTGTGATTTCAATCCAAGAAAGAGTTACACAATACTTTATAAATAAATACGCTTAGTGCTTTCATTTAAGTGTAATAGTTTTATTACTTTGGATATGTTTATCCTAAGTATGATGTTGCATATGTTTATTAAGTTCACTTAGATAGGATAGGATAATGAGTTGCACATTCTCCTTTCATAGAATTTTTGTTTTTCCTTACATTCATAAATTTAAAATTGTGGATAAGTAATCCCTTGATTTTTGGTTTTATTTTTATCCTCATCCTCGTTGGATTTGGAAACGATAAGGATATTTATATCGTAGCTCTCTTTCCTTGGTTGATATGATGGATTCAAAAATTTATCTTTGTGAGTTGTTAATGTGGGTTTTTCATCTTGGCATTGTGCACATCTCTCAAAGTCTTTAGTTTTTTCACAATTTCATTGCTTAAAACTCTCTTACAAATTTCTTGGGTTATTCATTTGTTTTCAAATTTCTAACATGGTGTGTTATTGCTATCAGGATTCAATTGTGTAGTTTTACGAATCAAACTCATTGACCCACGTTTCATGAGTAGTGGTTCACAAGAACCCATCTCTCATGATAATGAATGGTCCACTTGGCACTCATTGCATCTAGGTGATGCTCACAGAGGTGAAGCACTAGTCCTTCCCAGGAGGTCACCCATCCCAGTACTACTCTAGCTGAAGCACACTTAACCATGGATTTTTCCCCAAGGTTAAGCCCACTTAGCTTGCAACCCCTTTTGTAAAACCTTCAGAAATTGATATTATGTGGAAGAGAGCATAAGAAGATCTAAATGATGAGTACATGCTTAAAAAAATATCAATCACACAAGATCTAACATTAATGCAACACAAGAACACAATATTTACATAGAAACCCTTGTGAGAGAAAACCATGGAAAAATATTGCTTATATAAAATTCTCTTTACAAGTTGTGTAGGCACCAGCCCACATGAGACACCAATCCCCTCTTAAATTATTTGTAGACAACCCAGTGGGGACGCCAAACACCAAAATTGAGCACCAACTCAACAAGAGACACTGATCTCTTCTTTTTTATAAAAAGACACTATAATTTAGTTGATAAAATGTTGAAAAATGAAGTTACATGAGACATAGAACTTTATATACAATTTTTTTTCCTTCAAATTTTTTGTGTATTTATAACTTGAAGCTTTAGTGCATGGATATATTTCCAATTTTGATAAATATATTTTTTAAATAAATATTAAAATTTGTGTGAATTAAAGCACAATTGTTTCCATTCAACATCAACTTTCATATTAGCAATCTATCTAAAATAGAAAAAAAACTTATACCATCTTGATTAGATTGTTTTATCTAGTCCATATTTTTTTAAAAATCTTAATATTTTTTTTTAAATATTAATATTTTTTAGTATTTTTCTCAATGTGGTAATCAACCTAATATTTGTGTACTAATAACCTACTTTTAGTAAAAATAAAATATAAACAATAATTATACTATATATATATATATATATATATATATGAAAACTAGAATTATGGATCCACAAAAGGTATTTTTATATTTTTTAAAAAGAAAATATTTGCATGAGTAGGAGTTTTTGAAACATCAAGATTTTTAGATAATTTTTTTTTTTGGTAAATTGGCCTCAAAGTGGTGCTACATGTGGATTTAACCAACAAGTTTAGTTGGAAATGTTGTGGACATATCTAACTTAGCTAGAATGAATCTTACTAGATCATATGTTTATCCAAAATTGATTTTTAGTTAGAAATACTTAAATTCATGTCCTAATAAGTTGGCCAAAAGTGTGACACAACTTTGTACTTTTACCCCTATCTCCTTGGAATTATTCCTAAGCCAAGTAGCTATGAACAAAAGTGGGCATGCTTTAAAACAATGATGTGGTATATAAACTACTATGTCTAATTATTTATGAGGATATTATGCATCAACTTGAATAAACTAAGTTCCCTTTCATTTATTGGACCTTCATCTAACAATTGTATGGAAACCTTGATTATTCATCTAAAATTGATCATTCTTTGGAGAACCTTTCACATATGATGATACTATTAAATCAATCCCCTCCTTTTGATATCTCATCTACAATTGAAGATATATCTTGTGTACATGTTGCTACTTTAGAGTTTAGAGATGCTTCTTTAAAAGATTCCAATGATTCTTTGTAGATATATTACATATGGCTTTCTTATTAAGAGGGCATTCCAACACCTCCTTCACTTGTTGCTTCATCAAAGTTCAAAGTCACTTCTTCAAGAGCTTCCAAAGATTCTATGTAGTAGGGTTCTTCATGTCTACATGATCCACTTCATTGGGAGGTCTAATTTCCAAACATTTCACATCTATTTTTAGACTCCTATTTTTCAAATCTTAATAACAATATCCAGGGCATTTGGCTTCTCATTGATGATAGTTCGCATCAAGTTCCAACATCTCTCATTCTAGATCATCTTTCTCTTACTTTGCCACATCATGCTACTCACTTGATACATCTTGATTTCACATTGGTTCAAGTCTCACACTTTAGTGATCATTGTTCTCAAAACTCATATGGCACAATCACAATTTAGCATTTTGATCAAGACACAAGGAATTTCTAGATCCATACATCCTATTTTCTTTCTACATTCCACTTGAGTGGGAATACAAAAATTTGGCAACTCAATGTTTCCTTCTTTCAAACAAAAGATGGATCATCTATTGCAAAGGGACCTACTATAGCATTCATCGTGTGATATTTTGTATTCCTCTTCTTTCTCTTCTTTGTGGAGATATGCATGAGCCTTATCTTGCAAGAATTTTAGGATACCCACATTTTTATTTTTGTTTGGGCGGGGGGGTGGTACACTCTTTATACTTCGAGGTTATTTCATATTGTACAAAGATACCTTATTGAACCTTGTTGTTGAGACCCATTTCTTCTTACCTCAATTACACTTAATGGGGGTGTTAGTGCAATATTTTTATTATTTTGGATATGTTTGTCCTAAGTATGATATTGTAAATGTTTATCATTCACTTAGGTAGGATAGGATAATGAGTTGCTTATTCTCCTTTCATAGGATTATATTTTTTTTCTTTATGCTCACAAATTTGGAAACTTGGACAAGGTGTCCCTTGATTTTTGGTTTTATGTCTTATCCTCATTATAATTAGATTTACAAACTATAAGGCTATTTATATTATAGCTCTCTTTCCTTAGTTTATTTAGTTTATTTAATGCAGATTTATCATCTTGACATTTTGCAACTCTCAAAATCTTTGGTTTATTTTTGTATTTTTTCACAATTTTATAGCTTAAAACTCTCTTAAAATTTTATTGGATTATTCATATGTTTCTAGATTTCTTACAAAGGCAAGAACCTGAAATTGAATTAAAGATGACTTGGACATCTATTAAAAATTTGTTCTTGATTGATATATATGTGCATAGAATTTTATGAATAACAAACCTATTATGCATGTGTAGGAACTTGTATATGAATGGATTTTTTTCATTTCTTTGTATTTGATGTAATTTGTTGGTATAATATTTATATTGCACCTATTATATTAAGTTTATTCAAGTAATTTAATTTTATCACTTAGATAGGATAGGATAGGATAATGAATACATGTCATTCCCTTATTTTTTGGAGATTCTTATTATTATCTTGATATTTGAAAACTAGAGGCTATATATTGTAGCTTTTTACTTTCATTTACAATCTATTTAAATACAAATATTATAATAGTATTAATTTTTTGATTGTTTTTAAATGTATGTCATCTTGGTGTTACTATTCCTAGGGAGATTTGATATTGAATGTCATTGTTAAATCTAATATGTTATCAAAGCATGGCAATATAGATGATTTAATTCAAGATAGAATATTATCTTAGGTTTCTTTTATCTAGGATTTATAGTCTTGCAAACTGGATTTATAGTCTTGCAAACTGAATGTCTGTAAAATTACTCATTATAGGAGGCCTTTGGACAAATTGCATGAACTATATTATTGTGAGAAAAGAGATTAAATTAGCTAGATTATTCTTTCATTTGTCCAAATCAAACACCATAAAATCAAGTAACTAATTTCTTCCCATAAGATTTGAATTTATTTTTTGTAAATAGCACACATTTTGAGATAGTTTTGAGAAAATTGAAGATCATTATGTCTAGAGAAACTAAAAACACATACACCAACCACCAATTTGGACCTCCATTTGTTTTACTTTGTACATATATATTTTTTATTAAATATTTAATTTATAGAAAATCTTATTTACAAAAATTGTTGTTAAAGCATTTTACACAAGCTACTTCATGTGGTACGGGTAATCAAGCCTAACTCAAATGGCATAGATCTAGTGCACCACTTGCACCAAACTTCCCAACTATCAATCTATGGCTAAGAAGCCACTAGCCACCCAAGCATCACCTATCCACCACCCCACAGGACACCCCCACAATTTGCATTTTTAGTCTTAAAGGAAAACTTGGGGGGCTTTTCTTGGCCTATATAAGTATTGTCGATGGATTTACCATTTTCCACATTTGTATGGGGTTTTTCTTGAGCTATGTACTAAATGGTAAAAACACATATCCAATAACAAAAATGATCATGTCATAAGAGTAATTGATCGTAGTGTTAGTGACCACACATCATAAGCCTTATCATATCGAGTATCTTTGCACTCTTTGGACCAAAACTTGAAACATGTATGGAGATCCCAATAATCCACCATTCTTAGAAGACATTATGGATGTCCTTCTAATCCTAGAAGATTCTAAGAATCTACCATAAGAAAATGATATAGAATAGGAGCTTTATTATTAAGCAAATCTATATTGACAAAGGGACCTCTCCCACTACTACCTCTCTTCAAACACTTCCAACGCTAGCAAAATTTCCACCACTTCCACCTACTATATCAACAAAGATATTGGTCTCTATACATGCTACTACAGGTTCTCTTCAACAAGTTTACTTTTTTCCTTTTGATCATTGTTGATATGTTAGTTAAAAGTAGTGATTACATGTTGTAATAGGCAACGATTCAAGTCTTGAAAGAGCAACGATGAGATTAAGGAAAGGTTCTAACCATTTCTAAAGGACACCTTTCAAAGAAATGCATCTTCTCATTTGGTTATGAGGATATAACATGTGTGTGGAATGTGGAGGTGCGTCGATAAAAAAAGGGAGGGGAAATCATATACACCAATAGAAATATGAGTATATATAGAGCAAATTTCACAAGGGGTATATATATAAAAATCTAAGAAAGAATGTATATATGAAGAAATATCAAAATAAGTATAGAATGATAGAGAGAACAAGAAATATATGAAGATATATCAATGAACATCATTGAGCATATATAAGTGACTATGAGAGATTTATGAAGGATATGAATGTGGAAAAGACAAGAAGAATATAAGAAGAGAATATGCAAGCATACAAGTATATTTATGTTACAGTAAATGAGAAGAAGGGAATCATGGAATGAATAAATGAAGGAGATCGTAATGTCCATCATCCTTTGAAGAAGAAACAATTTGAAGGTGAAACTTTGATTTGGAAGTTGGTGCTTCCCAAAAGAAGATATTGGTGTCTCTTGTTGAGTTGGTGCTCATTTGTGGGGATTAGTGTCTCTAGTGGGTTGGTGCCCACAAATCATTTAAGAGGGGATTGGTGTCTCTTGTGGTTTTGTGACTACAAAGCTTGTGAAGATAATTTTATATAAGCATTTTTTTTCGTGGATTTCTCTCAAAAGGGTTTCCAAATAAATTTTATGTTCTGGTGTTGCATAATTGTTAGATCTTGGGTGGTTGATATTGTTATGCTTTTTAAGTTTCGAAAAAGTTAAAGATTGTCTTATATTGATTCACCCTTCCCCCACCACCACCCCCCACCTCTCAATATTAGTGTGTGCTCATCAATTGGTATAAGAGTCAATTCCCTTGAAAATAGTTTAACCGCTAGAAGGAAGAACTTAAGAGCACACATGGCAATTGAAACAAGGAATGATGTCACTAAAGGTGAAGATGACTTTGTAAAAGAAGAAAAAAAAAAGATGGATTTAGAAGAAGAATATGACAAAAATGGAGTAGTAAATCTTGAAGAAGAACTAATTTGCACTCTAAGAGAAATAAAGAAACTTAGAAGAAGAATTTAAAGGAGAAATTGCAGCTTCAAGAGAGATGTGAATCTAAGGAAAAACTATCACAAAGCTTTGAGGATAGAGAAAATTATTATCAATCTAAAAACTTGAATTGAGGAGGCAAAAAGAACGAAGAAGTGAGAATTCAATTAAAAGAAAAAGAGGAAAATTGTGAAAAGCTTAAGTTTGAAATTGTCTCCTTGAGAAAAGAATTAGAAAAAACAATTGCTAAGCTAAATAGAAGCCTCAAATTTGAGAAGAATATCAAGATCTTAAAAGATATCATTGATGGGAAGAGGTCACCAATCAACAAGATAGGTCTAGTTTATGAAGAAAATCAAAGGGCTACTAAAGAAGATCAAGATCCAAAAGAGCCACCAAAAAGGACAAATGAGGGAAAGACAAAAATCTATGAAGATGCCCTCAAAAGTCCTATCAGAAATGAAGGTAGAAAGAAGAGTCAAGTCCCACAAAAACCAAGCACTCCTCCTAAAGTTAACAAGGACAAATTCATAAAGTCTTTCCTCCAAGGTAGGCACACTTGACAAGGTTTCATAACTCTTTCTTTGTTTATTACCTTTCATACAATCATTTTGGTCATAAGGCAAGAGATTATAAACCACATGTGAGATATAATTATGTTTTTAACAAAAATAGAAGTTTTTATGGGTTGACAAATAGGAACTATAACTCATTTGCTTTGTTAGTATATTATGCCATATGCTACAAATGCAGCAACTATGGGCATAAAGAAAATTTTGTAAAAGTTGTCTTATATAACCTAAATAGAGTAAGAAGGAAACCATGGGTAAGCAAAATAAAGAACCTACTAAAGTTTGGAAGAAGAAGCAAGAGCAAGAGAAGGAGAAATCTATACTTATGTAAACTACATTTCATGCACAAAAGGTATTACTAAGTTCATAAAGGAGAAGTATGAATTCAAGGGAGCTAATCATTGCATTATCTTTCAACTCCATATTTTTGATGATATGCACTCAGAAGCTAAATTAAAGAAAGCTCTACTAGTGAGTTTCAGAAATATGGAGAGTTATAAGAAAAGGGAAAACAATGCCATTGATGTCAAAAGGATGACCACCTACATTTAAAAGCCATGGATAGAGAAATAAGAGTTTAAGATGTCTAGAAAATAATGGGATAGCTAAACAAACTCTTGATTTGTTAAATTTAAGAAGATGATCCAAATTATTTTTGGACAGCTATAGAGAAAATATGTCACCCAAACAATATAGAAACAAAGGATAGAGTAGTAGAGAAAGGGCGATCAAAACAGAATCTCTGACAAGGGAAGAAGTATATTCTTATTATAGTAAATGAGTATTAACCATAGAGAATATGAATGGATATTTCAAATGATCTATTTGTGCATGGAAGTATAATGAGCATCCCTTTGTCATTGATGTCAAAGGGGGAGAGTAGTAGAGAAAGGGGGATCAAAAGAGAATCTTTGACAAAGGAAGAAGTATATTCTTATTATAGTAAATATGAGTATTAACCATAGAGAATATGAATGGATATTTCAAATGATCTATTTGTGGATGGAAGTATAATGAGCATCCCTTTGTCATTGATTTCAAAGGGGGAGAGTTAGAGAAAGGGACAGTATTATGTTAATAAATTATTTCCTTGCAAGGTTGTCATTAATGACAAAGGAGGAAATTGTTGCAAATGTTGTCATTGATGTCAAGAAGGAATTTGTAGTCTAAAGATTGTTTTCATTGATGTTAAAGCGAATGGATGATATTGTTATTGATGTCAAAAAACAAAACTGTGACCACCTCGTTGTTGATATCAAAGGACTTCGCATAAAGGCCAAAGGCCACTAATAGATTCATACAAGGGCATATCACATTATCGATATGCATGAAGAACTCAATTCATTATGTGTGTTCGTCGACCCATGACACTTAAAATGTTGTATACAAAGATGGTTGAATCCCATATTTTAGTGCCCAAGACAAAGGTAGATGCTAAGGATATATATAGATCATAATCAACGCTTCATATTGGTGTTTCATATGATAGTCGACTTCATGATTACTTACCAAGACAAAAGCATATATAACCTTGTTAATTGCCCAAGCAAAGTAGATTATAGGAGAGCAATTAATGTCTTCAAAACAGCAATAGCAGTGATTAAGGAAGTAACAACCAGCATTTAAAGTCAAGGAAATGTAGCAATGAAGTGGAGTATAATGTAGATCACATGATTCCAATAAAGGTAGCAATTATCATTAAAACTAAAGCAATGATTGATTTTTTGAAGGCAGCAATCAAGTAGTGAAGAAAGGTGATGATGATATGTTAGTTAAAAACAGCAATTATATGTTGTGATAGGCGGCGATTAAAGTCTTAAAAGGGCGGTGATGGGATTAAGGAAAGATTATGACCGTTTCCAAAGGACACCTTTCAAAGAGATGCATCTTCTCATTTGGTTATGAGGATATAAGATATGAGTGTGGAATGTGGAGGTGTGTTGAATAAAAAAAGGGAAAAATCATATACACCAACATATGAGATATATATGAAGCAAATTTGACAAGGGGTATATATATACAAATCTGAGAAAGAATGTATATATGAAGACACATCAACAAAGTATGGAATGATAGAGAGAACAAGAAATATATGTAGATATATCAATGAAGATCATGTAGCATATATGAGTGACTATGAGAGATTTATGAAGGATATGAATGTGGAAAAGACAAGGAGAATGTAAGAAGAGTATATGGCATACTGTAATGTCCCGCCACGCAACCCCAAAAGAAACTAATACATCTAACATTAATGGCACATTTTTTTTAAGTAACTAGCATGCAACATAATATCATTATGCAACACTTGAAATGAAACTATACATGTACAACAGTTAGATGTATATTTATGTATGTTATTGAGAGAGAGAATAGTCTAGTTAAGAAAAGGTTACTGTAGAAAGTAATTATTATAATTAGTAGTGTGGTTAGGATAAATTGACTTATTAGTGAAATAATGTTTTAGAGGGAATTTGGTTTCTATTAAAAGTTGGATTTAGATTTATATTTATAATAGTGATACTACAGAAGAATAATTATTTCTACTTGATTGACTATGTATGATAAGAGAATTAGGAAACCAAATAAGAAAAGGGCGATATGCTATTTTTAGACATTTGGGAGACTTAAATTATGAATTGGAAATTTAGAAGAAAGAATTTCCGCTTTCCGATTTTTGTATATAGATATAGATATAGTTAATTATGTTATTGTTGTAACTAGGAATGGTTATTAGTGTATTTAAATGTTAAGGAAAGAAATAATAAATAGAATTTATATATACAGACCTATATTTTAAGATATTAATACTTTGGTGATTATTTTTAATATTTAATAGTTAATAATGTAGATAGGCCTTTGTTGAATTGGGAAATGTTTTGGTAAAATTGGTCTATTTGTAGTTAGTTATTTGAAAAGATTTATTGAAATGGAAAAGTTATTTAGATTTATTGAGGTAGCTTTCTTTTAATAGGCTAACTTATGTTGGTTAAAACTAAATTAGCAAGGAAAAGAAAGTTTAGTTCTTAATTTTATTTATGTGGTATCCATATAGTGGAATAAGGAGTAATTGGAAGAATGTTGTTACTTGAAGGTAAATGATAAGTTTATTGATTATTAGGGGATAGTAATTATTTTAAATAGTTGACTAGTAAATTTTCTTATGAAATGAATAATTGGATTATCGTTATTGTATTAAGTGTAATTTCTAATGTTAGGGTTTAATATTTCTTTGATAGAGATGATTGTTTTGTTAAGGATCTAGTTACCTTAAGATAGCTATGTGGAGTATACAACTTAATGATTGAACTATGTGACTAAGTCAAGAAAAAGATTGTGAATATCTCCCATGGTTATGGTTATTTGATTGGATAATGTGTGTCATTTTCATTTGACTTTATGGTTGTTTTGATTATTCGTTCATGTGAATTATGAATTGATGGATTTTACTATTGATGTCACAGTTGTTGATCTTGAGATGATTTTGGTTCTTATGGTTGTTTGTGGCATGGTAATGATTGAGGATTTGTTGTTTCATAGTGGGAGTCTTTTGTGCCTAATGATTAATGGGAGGATTTTGACTTTATGGTTGGGATGTTGCCACTCACTATTTTCATACTTGTTGACTTGCTAATTGTGGTTTGACTATAGACTTTTGAGATCTTGTTGATGTTGCCATTTGATGGAGGATTCTATTGTGTTAGTGATTGAGTCTTCCAAAGGTTAGAGAGGTATGGTTTTACTTGCAAGAGTTGGTATAGGGGTCGGCGACCTAGGAGGATCTACCTTGGGTAACCTATATCAAGTCTACAATAATTATTTGAGTTTTATGATTTTGTTATTTTGATGAAAATTGACCACTCTTGGGTTGTGTTTATGTGGCTGGAGCCTTCCACTTAAATGTGGTTTTCGTTACTCTAAATTCTTAGCGTGAGATGGTGCATGCCTCTCTTGGTGCAGTTATTTTGTTGGATATGGTTTCTTGTGCAAGTTGGCTTGTCGATTGTGATTGTGAGATTTTGTTGTTAGTTGGGGGAGTGGCTCTCAATAGCACAGACGCCCAAAGTGGTTGGTCTAGGATAACCCATTGAGAGTTTAATCAAGTGATAGCTTAATTAATTAATTAATTAGGGGGGGTTTGGGTAGCTTCCACACATTAATTCAGATAATGTAGCCTCACTCATGGACCCAAGTACTCATTTAGGCTTGGGATGAGTGGGAAGGCCTGGAATGGCAAGATCAATTGCCTTGCCTCTACATAGTAAATTTGCAAGGTAAGTTAATCCCGCATAGCGGCATGGGGGTCTAGCGGCTAATAGAGGTGGCCAGGGTGATCTGGTAGCCTAGGAAGGTTACGCCAGGGTAACCCATAGCACCTATGCGATGACACTCCACCCTTTAACAACTTGTATGCTTTTGTTTCCCTCGTGTTGTTCTTTAGCCTCTGGAAGCGAATGTTGTCATGTGTTTGTTGATGCTCTTGTTAAGTTACTTGTTTCTTGTGTCAAATGCTCGTGTGTTGGATGTTGTCTTGTGTTATCATTTTTCTTGTTGTAGAGTTTTGTTATCCTTGTTTCGTTTGATGGTATACGTTGAGATCCTTCTTGTCTTCTCCTAGCACGGGGGGTGGGCCTTCGGGTTCACGCGGTCGGGTGGAACGTGCTATGCACCCCATTGGGTCCCCAGTCGAAGATCAAGATGTGCAAAGTTGTACAAGTTGCAGTGACTCCTGAGTTGTACCAGAGTTGGATTAGACTTGTAGCTTTGTAATCCTTTAGCTCATTTGTATCTTTCCATGATATTGTACTATTTATTCCCAATCATGTCGGGAAGCAACATTGTATTAATGTAATCCTTGAGTAATGTATCTTCTCAATATTAATGTATTGTTCTTGTTCATTTTATCTTGTGGTTATTCGTATATGTTATCTTTCATGTGATGTAATGATGTTGATGTGAAAAGTAATGCAGTCAGGTGACCACAAGGGATTTGATATATGTTGTTCATGTATAGTTTCATTTCATGTGATATATGATTATTATGATGCATATTAGATATTTTAAAAAAAAATTGTGCAATAAATGTTATTTGTTATTGTTTCCTTTGGGGTTGCGTGGCGGGGCATTACACATACAAGTACATTTATGTAATGGTAAATGAGAAGAGGGAAATTATGGAATGAATAAATGAAGGATATCGTAATGTCCATCATCTATTCAAGAAGCAACATTCTGAAAGCGAAACTTTGATTTGGAAGTTGGTGTTTCCCAAAAGAAGAGATTGGTGTCTCTTGTTGAGTTGGTGCTTAATTGTGGGGATTGGTGTCCCCACTGGGTTGTGTCTACAAATCATTTAAGAGGGGATTGGTGTCTCATGTGGGTTGGTGCCTACAAAGCTTGTAAAGAGAATTTCATATAAGCAATATTTTTCCATGGTTTTCTCTTGCAAGGGTTTCTACGTAAATCTTGTGTTCTTGTGTTGCATTAATGTTAGATCTTGTGTGATTGGTATTGTTTTAAGTGTGTACTCATCATTTAGCTCTTCTTATGCTCTCTTCCACATCATATTGTTATCTTGGCACATCATAATTGACATTAGTTCAAGGCACACCTCTACGATCATTGTTCTCAAATCTTGTGTGGTACATGATCCCATTGATCATCTTCAATCATAGTTAAACATCAACATCAAGACACATGAATAGCTTCAAAAACCAAGCATTTTTATTCTTCTTGCACTCTACCTTCTAAGTGTTAATTCAATAGTCTAACAAGTTTGAGATTTCTTTATTTCAAAAGGAAGCTTTGTTGCTCATTGCAAAGGAGCCTACTACAACACTCACTATATTCCCTCTCATCTATGTGGAGGAACACACAAGCCTTACAAAAATTTCTATCACTTATTGGGGCCTATCTCATCCTCCTACACTTTCTTCTTCTTGAGATAAGAGTTTTTTCCTACATGTTTTCTCCTCTATTTTTCAAGGGCACAATCTCTTTGTAAATTGGCATTCCTTCGTAATGTACATTTGATACCTATTGTGACCATTTCACACATCGCCCCATTGCAAATGGGGACCCCCTGTTTTCGCTTTTTGCCTCGGTGTTGCAACTGCTTATCACTTATCTTTTTACAATGAGGTCATCATTTTGAGGGTTCCAAGTCAATCAGTTTGCCGAGAGTTACCCGAGCCAAGTCAATAATCCATGCTTGAATCAGTGCGTAGACGTCACATAAGCGCTCAGAAGGCCCAGGAAATGAAGATCGCCTGTGAATTCGGCCAATTCTGAGACTTCCTACTTTTTAGGAAATCTTGTTTTTTCGCTTTTTCACTTTTTGGCATTTTTGGGCCAAACAGGTTCCCTATTTTTTAGGGTTTTGCTTTTTCTATTTTTAGAAAGTTTCTATTTTTGGAAATTTTCTATATTTGGAAAGGTCTCGAATTCCAAAAATGCACTCAAAAGTTCAAAAAAATTGAAAAATCACTCAAAAAATCAAATAGAAAATTGAAAAATATGGAAAAACAAAGTAAAAAGCATGAGAAAAGGTATCAAAAGCATGAAAAATCAGACCAGATTCTGGAAAAATCATTGAAAATCAGTTAGATCTGAGAGTAAAATCACAGAAAATTAACAGAAAATCAATGAAGTTCATGAAAAAAATCTGGTTAAGTCTGGAAAATTCGCCATTTTCAAGAAGGAAAATGTCAAGAGGAAGAAGGTATGAAGGTCTGGAAGCTCATAAAGTCCGCCCAGCAGTAAGAGGAAGATGTCTGGAAGCTTGTGAAGTCCGCCTTAGTATCAAGGGAAAAGTGCCAAAAGGTCATGAAGTCCGCCCTCAATATCCTAGCCCCCTTCAAGGTCTGCCATGCACTTGAGGAGATGATGCAAAGACCATCCAAAGTCCGCCATGCACATGCCAAAAGGGTTGGAAAGTCTGCCATCCACTTGAAAGGAAGTGCCAACAGGTTATGAAGTCCGCCTTAGCATCAAAGGAGAAGGTGCCAAAAAGTTTTGAAGTCCGCCCTCAATATCCTAGCCCCCTCTAAAGTCCGCCATCCACTTGAATGGAAGTGCCAAGAGCTTAAGAAGTCTGCCATGCACATGCCAAGAGGTTGGGAAGTCCGCCTAGGCACATGAGAGGAAAAAAATCAAAAATTTTGCTAAGTATTGATGCCTACCAAGGAGAATTTCGAAATTTTGCTAAGTGTGAGAGCTTAAAAGGGTGGAGAATTATTTCCAAAGGATAAAATGTTAAGACAAATGCTAAAATCTTTTGAAGTCCGCCATGTTCAAAGAAGGAATGTCCAAGATCTTCCAAAGTCTGCCCTCACATGTCTAGACTTCTTTAAAGTCCGCCCTAGAAAAGAAGGACGTCCAAGATGTTTGTCCAAAAAGGTTAAAAGTCCGCCATGGTCTATGAAGAGGGAGAAAAATTGATTTTTGCTAAGTGTTTGGTACCTAGCCAAGACAAATTCGAAAATTTGCCTAAGTATAGAGGCCAAAGGATGAAAAGTTGAAGTTTTTGGCTAAGTGTTATGACGTTTTCAAGAGGTTAAGTGCTAAGTTTGAAAGGACAAGTGCCAAAAAAAAATAGGCTATGGCAAAGAAAAAAATGAAGTGTGCCTAGCACAAAAGTGAAAGAGAAATTTAAATTTCGCCTAAAGTCTTGGATGTCTAGAGGAAAAATTAACACTTTTGGCACAGAGAAAAATGTGCAAGGCAAGGAGAAAGGAAAGATCGTCCTTGGCCAGAAGGAATAAGAATTTGTCAAGCGTCAAGGAAGTTCGCCTGATGAAGACATCCAAACAAGGATTTTGCCTAGGAAAATTCGACTGAGCAAGAGAAAATTTGACTTTGGCAGAAGAAAGTAGGCTCAGTGCTATTAAAAGTTCGCCATGGCAAAGAAAAATAGGGATTTGGCATAACAATTGTCGACGGAATGGCTTAAGTTTTGGTTTGGCTAGACGGAATGGGGAATAAAATTGGAAAATAAACTTTTGGCCAAAGAAAATGAAGAGGAGATTGGATAAAAAATAAATGACAAAGTCTTGAAAGTTTGCCTTGATAAAATAAATAAAACAAGTCTCAAAGAGTTCGACTTCTAGAGAGAGAGTATGGCAAATCAGTGAGAATTCCGACTTCGGGAGATTAAAATGGGGAATTAAATATGAAATATGCCCGTGCCAAGATGAAAATTGCAAAGAGAGTATGGAATTCACTTTGAAATGATAAATTCGACACAAAATTCACCGTGACTTCAGGAGAGAGAGTGTTAAAAAATTTAACTTCGGAGCTAGAATTCAGGAGAGAGAAAATCTGAATTTATTTATTTTATTTCTTGCAGGTGGATGACGACACGAGGCGAATCTTCAAAGAAGAAGCAATGGCATGGAATGGTGGCAAGTCTGCTTCAAGCCAAATGGAGCGAGGGAAAAAGGATGGCACAAGCATGAGAAAGTCCAACCTTGCCTAAGCATAGCATGTCCAAACCTTTGTAAGGCATGTTCAAGGCAAAATAAAGTCTGACCTAGATAAGAAAATGTCTTGAGCATCATGAAGTCCGACTTTGATTGAAGAAAAACGTCCAAGCCCATGTGAAGTCCGCCCAAGGAGAGGATGAGAAAATTAGCTAAAACTCAGAAGATTGGCTAAGTGTTGATACCCTAGGGGAGAAGAATTCACTAAGTGTTGGACAAAAAACAGCAAGGATGAAGAGGAAAATAAAGAGGAAGTGAATAAAATCCTTGTCCAAGGATGGAATTTGTCCTACATAGCACAAGCCAAATTCAAAATTGAAGGCAAATCCACAGGCAAAGTTCGCTCGAGCATGGAGATGGCCAAAAAATTGGCTAAGTGTTGAGTAGTCCATATGAAGATTTGGCTAAATTCCAATTTCCTCCATTGTGGCGAAGGCACAGAGGCATTCTTCTCCAAATTATAGGCACTTGAAAGAAGCAATCAGGACAACTTCTTGAGGGATTTCATCTCCTGAAGAATTAAAGATAAGCTTCCAATCAGAATCAGATGGTGACAATAAGAGTGTTCCAAACAGATCTCCATATTTAGACAATTTCTCGGCACAAATTGGAGAATTCAAAGAGGAAATCCAAAGGAATAACATCAACCCAGTTCAAGCAGGAGGAAGTTCAAAGCAACCAACTTCAAGTCCAGACACCTGCTCCAAGGGGAGACTTCCAGACCTCAAGGATTCCAGTACAGGCAAGAAGAAGAAATCAAACTCTCAAAAGGAATCCAAGATCAAAGCTAGGAAGGAATAAGCACAACGGACAGAGTCATCGGCAGGGAAATTATTCTAAGGCAAGCACGTGGAAGAAAAACGAAGCAACCAAGGAAGACATCCAGCACGCTGAGGTGGCGCCTCGTCATCTTCCAACCAATCAAATTGTTCCAAATCAATATGCAACAACATTCTATTTTATTGTTGATTTATATTTAGCAAAAGGGACAAGTGTCCTCAAATGAAATTTTCTCATTGGTCGAAAGTGACAAACCCTAATTAGGGTGTTATTTTGTAATCTCGGTCGTTGATTTGAAATCAATCTTGGCCATTGAATTGTAATTGGGGAGCCTATAAATTGAGCTCGCCCCCTCATTTGTAATGTGTGGAAACAGAGTATGAGATTGTTGCATTGAGACTATTTCGAATAATAAAAGCTCTTATGCATGATTTGCTTTGAACAACTTTTATTGTCAAATAGTAAGCGAGGTTGCATATCTTCTTCCGCCATAGATAAAAGTTAGAATTAGATTAAATAGAATTTGTTTTGAAAAGTTGGTTAAGTGAATGAAAGATTGATCGTATTGATTCAATGGTGAAGTATAGCTCATACTTTCTTCGAATGCATGATTTGCATTTGATGCGTAAAGTTAGCCCGAGCTCTTAATTGTGGAAGCTTAACTTCAGCCTCATTCGAGGTTTGAAAATTATCATCACAACCCTTGAAGATTGCACCCATTTTGCGTATGTTGTCCAACAGGAGGCGAAACAAAGTGTGATTTATTCCCTTCACTGGATCCTTATTGTCTCTTGAGTTCTTAGGCATAGAATAGATTCTCTGAACCCTTATCCTTTTGCCATTTTTTTTGAGATCCATATTGAAAGTCCTAAGTGAAGAAAGCCTTCAATGATAAATTCCCTAAGTCCTAAACTTGTGAAGATTTTCTTACGTAAGTCCCCTTGTTTATTACCAGCATATCACAACAGCCATTGAGCTTATCCACACGTCGAGACCCGACAAAAGAAACCTTGGAATCGCCATATGATCTTCTCGCAATCTTAGCATACGCTGTGGTTTTTCAAGAGAGGATAGAGTGTCTTTGGACATTTTATTCTGTGTGTTCGGTGGATGATAAAACGTACACCAACAATACCTAAAGTGGCTTCTTTGTCAAAAACCCTTTTATTTGTTTACCTCAAATATGTTGATGTACTATTTATACCACCTATTATATTAAGTTCATTTAGATAAGCTTAAGAAAAATGTTACATAAGATAAAATAATGAGTACACGTCATTCCTTTACTTTTAAAAATTCTATTTTATCCCTGTCCTCTTCAAATTTGAAAATAAAAGGCTATTTATTGTAGCTCTTTCCTTTCATTTATCATCTAACCAAATAGAAATATGGAAAAATCATAATCTTGTCTTTTGATCTCGAATATATGTAATCTTGTTATTGTTCATAAAGAGTTCTGGTTTTACATGTTCATCATTAAATTCAACATAAGTAAAATAAATATTATTAATGCTTATAGATAAATGTTGAATTTGATATATATTATTTTAGAGCATACCTTCACTAGGGAGTGTGTGCGTGTCCTCAGGTGATTAATGTTTATAAATATTATGAGCCGTGAATGTATTTATATGCCTCCCAAGAGAGGGTACCCTGTGAAAGCTCCATGTGAGCTTTGTTGCTATGTACGAATACTCAAACGTCTCATTGGTGAGCGCAATTGTTAGTTTCATTAAAAAATAACTTTAAAACGAAAACTTTGAAATAATGGTCATTGGGTTATTGGCATATACTAATATGAGAAAATGAATTATACGATTAATGCTTAAATAAGGCAAGGGAATACATGCATATTGTTCAATCCTTGTGAATGCTTGCAATGTGCCTCACAGATTGAATGCTTTTTAGAAAGAAGACATTAAAATATCGTGCTTGATGAATAATTTGAAGAATGAAATATCGTGCTTGATGAATAATTTGATTAGCTAACGGACGTTGTCAGAGAACGCATACTGCACGCAATTGGGTGTTTGATTTATATGTGATGTCAAACATTCATATTTTTCCTTGATGTTTAAGCAACCACTGGAATTTATCAGCAATTCAATCGCCTTTCGCGTAGAAGAATCTATATATATATATTTTTAAAAACATAATCTACTTACCTATCATCAATTCCAATTATCGAGCCACTTGCATTAATTTAAAATCTGAAATGTCAAATATATATTAATTTAAAAACATAATCTACTTACCTATCATCAATTCCAATTATCGAGCCACTTGAATGAAATATCGTGCTTGATGAATAATTTGAAGTTCTTTGTTCATTCTTAGAACTCTCGTCTGAAATGTTGCACATATGTAGATAAGCCCAAAAAGCCTTAGCCTCTTACATAACCTAGCTTCTTGTTTGCTATGGTAGCGCAGTGTGTCAAACACACGGGCTGAATCAGTGGCCCAATAATGCACAACATCGGCTCTGCACCCAAAGGCTTTGGGGCACACTCTGTAACATTAGGCATGCAGGTAGGTCTTCCTTGGGCCTTTCCCATGGCTAACCTGGTCATCTCTACACACTCCAAGCATAATTTGCCAACCCAAACCCCCACCCCCCAGAACTATCTAATTCGGTTGCACAAGTCGCTGCTCTATATTTGTTGGAACTAGCTAACATTTGCAACATATCAATCAAGCGACATCTCTTTTTGCTTATGATACACAAAACAAGCTGAAGTGAAAAAATAAGTGCAGGCTTGTGATTTAAGCAAGACAATATATTAAGCTATCAAATCCTTGGGGAACCCATATCACATACCACTACAGAAGTTATGCTTTGGCGCTCCTCAGAAGGTGAATCCCCTACGTTGTTATGCCTCTTAATGCACAATTGTTGCATATCAGATTTAATGTACAGAGAGATTCAATCAAAAACAAATGAATACACTTGCCAAGAACCCTGCTACAGTTTCTCCCAATTGCTTTCTATGTCTGCATTTTAATTATTTTGCCTTTGAATCGTTAATATAATTTATGGCTCCTCAAACTAGTTTATCATTTCGTAGACCTAGACAGTCATACCATTTCATTCTTTGGTTTGAAAAATTTTCCCAATATGTTCTCGTTGAGTTAGACTAACTCAACCTGTGGTCTAACAAAGCACTAATAGCAACTAAAGATCAACATACCGATGACTGCTCTTATAGATTTAAATTTTCAAAAGCAATATCATGAAATCCATGTTCTCACGTAAGGAAAGACTTGCAAGCCTAAGGACACGCGTGTTGAAGTACATACAATTTCAAGGCCAGAATAAATCACAATTAAAGTAGATAATTTAAACTTCAAAATCAACTAAACAATACGAATAATTTTTCTGGTATACAACTTCCATTGCTTTGGTAAAGCCAAATTATTCATAGCAATAGCATATAATAATATTTTGATAATCCAAGCGCTAATTTTCTGTTCTAACTACTTAATAGAATCACCCAAAATCCAACATGAATTCTAGACTGCTTGTATTGTTTAGGAAATGGAGAAATAAAGTAGCACTTCAAAAATGTGACTACACAAACAAATGTCAGACATCTACAAAAATAAAATTACCAAAGCTATATTTAAATAGTTATGCCACAGCGGAAGAAAACCACAGATAGAATATAGTTGAGATGCACAATTGCTTTGGATGCTTAATCGTCAATCCAACCTGAGGAGCTTTGATGTGGATAAAGGTTTTTCGGTCCTGATGCAAAGGCTGATTGATCAAAAGGAAAGTTTTCAGATCCACGTGCTTGCCCTACCCCAAAGGAACTGTTCCCGACAGTTCTTGTGTAATTCATGTTCTGGTCAAGACGAGGAGCATAACGCTGCATGACTGATGACGACATTTCTGATCGCCCGTAAGTTTCAGACGGATATGTTCCCCGAGAAAGATGTGAAGGCTCTTCATGCTGTTTCCCTAACAAAAATGAGTGATGTAACTCAGGCACATAAGCATCACTAATACGAGAAGCCTGCTCAATATGGTATCTGCCTCTTTGTGAATCCCCCATCAACCAATCAGCAGTTCTAGGATCTTGTAACAAACTTGATCTTTCAGAGTCATAACTATATTGAGCTTGTCTATTGTACACTCCATTGTTCTGCATTCTTTGGAGGTCTGTCGAAACTGAATAATCAGCTTCCAAACCAGGCAAACTTCTGGAGAAGCCCCTAGTTACTTCTGAAGGAGCATATTCCTCATCTATAATTGCAGAACGACTAAGTTGTATTCCTCGCACATAATCATCAGAAGCACTGGTATGTAACCTCCCAAAACCCTCACTACCACCACCAGACATTCTATGATAGCCTCTAACATAGCCTTCCTCCACACCGCCCGGTAATATTCCTTGGAAACCTCTTCCAATATCCTGCTCCAACTCATTCCCACCAATCTGGAGCCCTCTGGTCTCATATTCTCTATTAACATTACCAGGTCCTGCATCAAATGTTCTGCCAAAACCCTCTATAGCACTGGTGTGTCCAGAACCCTGTTCTCGCATATAACCATTATACTCTTTCTCATCATCCCTCATTGAATCCAGTTTCTTTAATGGTGGTGACGAAACAATTCTCTCCTTTTCAAACTTGCCTTTGTCAGGCCTCTCTCTTTTTCTGTCTTTGTCACACCTTTCACTCTCAGACCTGGTCTTCTCAGATTTGTCTGCATCATGTTTTTTTTTCTCAAGTTTCCGTTTGTTGAATCTTTCTCTCCCTATAGGATCTGCTCTTTCCTTCTCTCCCACCGGTGACTTTTCTTTCTTTCTAAACATATCAGCATCTTTGTCCTTCATTTGGGTTTCAGAACTCCTCTGGCCACAGTTGTTTTCTTCATGGTCTTTCTTATCTGGAATGTCCAGTTGATGTACCAAAGATAAAGAATCAGACTTGGATTCCCTCTCGGTGTCTCTAACACCAGACTTGTTAATAGTCTCATTTCCAAATCCAGCACGTTGCTGATCCATCCCAGCATGTTTTCCTAAACCAAGATTCCCTTCAATTGACTGGGAAGGTTTTGTTTCAGAAACCTCAGGCTCCACTGTTATTGTAGGATCTTTCACATGTCCTTGCTTTATTGCTATTTCCTTGTGCACTATAGTCCAATCAGGTCGGCTCCAGAGATAAAGCGGTGGTGCAACTGTATTCCATTGGCCTAGTTGATTGTCATCAACACCCACAGAACCTGGAAAGTAAAATGACTGGGAAATATGCAAATCGTTATGAAAGGAACATAATCTTGCACAATTTACTGATAAGGCATTTAGAAGCACGAGACAAGTAAACAAACCTCGCCTTTCAATAGATCTGGATCCTCCCAAACAAGATCGTATCCCTCTCGTTTCTCATCTAGTCTATTAAACAAGTTACAAACCAAAAAAATTAAAACCTGAGGCAAAATTCAATGCCACAAGTCAAAGATTGATTCAAGATGTATTAATTTTGTGAAATCTAATTCTTACATTATAGAAAGCTTTAATACCACATTATATTCATCTAACTCATGAGTCATGATATGTATGTACTAGTTAAATACATTCTGTTAGAAACGGAGATGACAAACCTTTTTGTTTCCTTTGGAACAATAAGTATGACTAATTTTGGTAGGAACTCCAAAGCCTTGTCAATAAATTTATTTGCAAGGGCAGCTTTGACACCAAATGGAGGATTCAATCCCATGATCTAAATGGATTTTAAAAATGCCCCCAATCACAACAAATAAAGAATAAATTAGTGAAGTAAGCAATTCTTGACTATTAATTTTTTCCTTCAACATATGGATCAGTACATTCTATGGCATAATTAACGTATTAATTAAATAAAAGATCATTTTCTTTCATTTCTTAAAGAGCAACACAGATACAATATTACTTACCAATCTGGTGCCTGTTGGCAATTCTTCTTTACCGACAGTCATCCAATCTCGCTTCTCAAACTCAAAATCATCCTGAAAATGTCAGAAACAATGCATCCATATTAGAACAATATCATCAAAAAAGAATTGTGCATCTTTGCTTAAATATTTACACTAAGCAATCAGTTTGAGATATCACTGAAATTTAAAGTGCAGCCCCTAAACCAGACAAATGCTTCACTTCCTGGAACTACCATGGTAGGATAACAACCATGATGAGTGTGCTTATGACCAAGTCAACAACAGCTTCAATGTTCACCTCAAAATTTGCCAACCCCAGGACCACTTTTGGCATCAGGAGATTTCCTTAATCAATTTAGTAACACTTTCCATGCACCCTAGTATGCATGATGTGCCAATTAACATCTGTGCCAAGGCTTCATTTTTCAGCACCAACAGCATCTTAGCCACAAGTCATTTGCATGCCAAATATGAGTTGCACCAAGCCATCATTTCCAAATTCCAGGATTGGTGCATACACTGCTCTAGTCAGCAGTGTTCCTGCACTTGTTTCCCAAACAGTGAATAATTTATCATCAATGCTTTCCCAGCAATTCATGTAACAGCCCAACCCACACAGCTGCAAGTGACATTGTCACTCACATAGCAGCAGTTGATAAGAGTTTCTGTAACAGGTGGAAATCAAACCACTTGTACAGAACAATTCCATTTCTTGGATCATAGCTGCTGTGAAAGACCTACTTCATTAATAGTGAAATGATTACAGCTCTCAATTTTGTTGTTATGCTGTTTCTTTGAATCGCACACTCTGTCTGTTTATATCATTAACAGATAAGTTATACTAGATTGTTGTACTGTACAGTCTGATCTGTTTGTAACATTGTCAGATAAGTTATACTAGATTATTGTACTTAATCTTTCTCATCCTTACCACTAAATTTTACATGTTTTGCAATTTATATGTTCTCCCACAATTACCTACAACCCAGACCAGTGGAATCACTGTAATCCTGAATGTTGAATGGATAAGCACAGGAGTAGCACTCCTGTAATCTACCTTCTTACTTGCTCTTCACAGTCTCAAAAGACTTCCTCAACATTTATGGTTGAAGTCTGCCATCTTCTTGAGATTATTAAAATGCATTAGATAGACAAAACAACAGTTTCAAGATAAGACACAATAAAATTGACGACTTCTTATGCCAAGGCTCATGCTATGGATGCAAAGCAAGAGTAGCTCAAAGAATCCAGCAGTGCAAAAGTCAAAAATCAAATTTGACTCAGTGAAGCAATTTCTTTTTTAAAATAACACTCAATCAAACCAACATCAATAGTCCTTTCTGAGGACATGGAAGCAAAAGCAAACTGATGAGAAAGCACAATAATTTTATGCCAAACCTGAAATCTCTGATGAGCAGCTCTACCAAATTCAAATGTGAATAAAAGGGGCAGTCATCCAAACCTGAAATCCCTGATGAGAAGCTCTACCAAATCCAAATGTGAATAAAAGGAAAGTATGAACTTCAGAGGTTTAAAACAGAAGCAAGAAGAATTTGTTCTTTCGAGATATAACTAAGATGATGAATCTATTATCTTACCTGCACATCACATCCATAGTAATACACCACTAAATGGCTTTTACAAGGCAGACTGATAGTCTCATTCAACAGTTCAAACTTCACCATACCATTCTTTAAGGACATTTCACATTGATTTTTGTGGCATTATTTTCTAAACACCATTCATGTGATAAATAAATGCACTGTTCATGAAAATGCCACAACATGTCATGCTAACTTTTGTGAGTACCAATACAAGCTTCCTAATGTCATCCCAAAGACAGAAGTGTCATTGGTTAGTAACATTGGTTAGCAGCAAATTTGAACCGGTATCTTCTTTTCCTTTTTTCTTAATTTTTTTCATCTACCATTCCATTTTAGTCTCTTTTTCATTTACCATTCCACTTTACTCTTTCATTTACCATTCCATTTTACTCTCTTTTCCCTTTAACACTCTTTTCCATTTACCACTCCATTTTAAATTGTTTTTCTCTTTATAATTTATATCTATCTCTCAGAATTCATCACATATAAACCAAAAACTTTGAAACCTGGCCAACATCATTACAATCCCCAAAAAGTTGGTTATATTCATCTACAATATTCATCCGTACAAATGCATAAGATTTTATTCAAAACCCTAAAACTTGTTAGAATTTATTGTTTCATCATCCAGAAATTTAGGTGTGGATTGAATAATTGGCAAAAACTGAGTTAAATGTAAAACTGCAACACACAAAGAATAGTCAAGGAAAAAGCAAATCAAATCAAACAGCATGTCCTCTGTTGCAGATGAATGAAGACAAAGAGGAGGAGATGAAGAGCAGAATAGCTTATATTCACAGTGCAGGCTGCCATGAGTGTTGGACCATTGGTAGTATTTCAGAGAACGACACAGCAGAGGATATGTTTAGTATTGATCTCCTTGGGTCTGTATATGGTCAGCAGCACATGCGCAATTTGATTATTTGTGCAACACAATATGAAAAGATTGGGTCAATCAATGATAAACTTTTGTATATAATTTTTTTGTCAGTTTTTTGTAAGATTCTAATTAATACATCTGGTTTTACAAAAGTTCTAACAATTCATACATTCCCATATCAAAATGTTCAAAATCATTACAATTTATATTTTAGGTTTAGTTTCCAGTTTTAAAATTTTACTAAAATTTTATTTTAGTTTATCATAGAATATGATAATATTCACAAAAACATTTAAACATTAGCATTATTGAATAATAATGTACTTTACTAATTAAGTATTTCAATATCATAATAAAAATAGTTTTAAAAATTAGATTTATTTTCTTTGAACTAAATAACAATTTGTTTTTTCAAATTTTATCATTGAGGAATCTATTCTAATTTTTTTAAGCCAAACTCGAACGTGAACATGAACTTTGTGACTTAGCTTTCCATTCTTTTCCCTATAAGAACAAACTGCTGTAAGACCCTAGATGGCTAAGAATGAGAAATTGTTTTGCAATTATTACAACACCAAGCTTAGAAGAGGACATGATAATCACATAAATTTCACCCTGCCTGTAGGCCTGACCAAGACGCTTCTTTGTGCACACAACATCTGTCTGAAGTTGTGAGAGAGGTGAATCTCAATAGGAGATCACAAAGAAAACAGGACCTTATAAAGACATAGAAGATATGGCACCCATGAGCCAAGCAGACACTTCTACATCTAAACTTCCTTTGTTTCCTTCAAATCCCAGCACTAGTGCACCTAGAGTTTACAGATCAGGATTAAGTCCCTGTATTGTACCACACACTTCTCCAAGTCCCCAACCATCATGTGAGAACACAAGTTGCAATAGAGCCAAACACAAAGAAGCAAGGATTGTGCTTGGAGAATTTTCATCCTTGTCAAAATTTAGTGGATGCTATTGTTGTTGTTGGGATGGGGCTTAAAGACCCTAATGATGAAGACATAAAGAGCCCAATTTTGAATGGAGTGGCAACTGTGAGGTCTGAAGTCGATGAGTTACATGAGATATGATGACAAAGATTTGTACTATCATGTCTAATGGTTGGAAGAATACCTGTAAAACTGCATACTTAGAGTGGATTTGAGGAAGGTTGTCTTCCCTTTGCTGAACTTTTCTCTCAATTGGGTAAATCTTTTCTAACCCATTTTTTTGTGTCTGAATGTTCATTTTTCTTTCAATCCTTGCAAATTCATAATTCAATCTACTACAAAGAACACAAGTAATCCCAATCAAGGAGGAAGAAGAAGTATTCATTTGGCTCCTAAAAAGGAGATTACAGCACATTAGTGGCATTGCAAGAAGGATTGCAATACTATGCCATGTTCACTGCATGTTTTTCTTCATGTGTTTGGTTACATGGTGACCAAATGAAGTAGATGAAAACTATTAGAGACATTGTGGCAACATCTAAATTCAAGCATTTATGTTGTTTAATTGGCAAAAGAAGTTGGAAAAGTACTTAGAGAGATAGAATCTCTAGTTGATGATCAATGAAGTGAAATTTCCACGTCTGTTAAAAGATCACACACAGACTTCAGTTAACCTTCTTCGTGGAAAATTGGGCAACAATGAACGCCCAGGAAATTGTTATGGAAAAAATTAGATTGTGAATAGCACAAGGAAAAGAAAATAGCAAGGTTTTTGAAATAGAAAATAGTGAAACATTTAAAAATCATAGTTCCGTTGAAGCCGAGAATCCCACCGACTCTAATAACTCTGATAGTCTAGAATCTAATGTTGGCAAGAATCTCAGGACAGAGGTCTCCAATGGTGACCGAAGTGACTGTTATTCCCATACTCCCCCCGAGCTAGTGAAGAAAGATTGTTTCGGCTGAGTACTCTCGGTTGTTAGTAAACAATAAGCAGAGGCATGTTGAAAATGCCTGCAATCCATCCATAATCGAAGTGCCCAAGCATATGAAAAGCAGAGCATCTCAACCTCACTCACAGGTACTATTAAAACTTGGGTGAATGACTCTATCTCAAGGGTGATTTGACTCTATCTCAAGGGTGATTGGGTCGCTTCCCCTGACGGGTACCAATCCCTAGCTCAACCTCTCAAAGGTTGTTGATAATAGTTCTTCTTTTAAACAGCATGAGAGTTTTGTATTGGAACCCACCGGGGAAAGCCAGTCACATAGGTGGTAATGAAGAAAGCAACTTTCTAACATTATCTTGCTAAAAAAGTCAACTCCTATAGAAAGATGGAATCAAAATACCCAAACCTGGGCCAAGCTTTTCCAAACTATCGGAAGAAAGAAAGCCATGGATGGGAGATGGCAAGAAAAATCTCTACAAGAAAATCTTTTTAAACTTGAATGAACTTCACTCAAACCATACTAATGAAAGATTAATAAAGTGCAAAAATGACTCAAGGTCTCACCAAACTAGGAAAGTTCAAGGGCTAAAGAAAAGATACAAAATCAACAGGATTGATAGCGGAGATAAAGGCTCAAAGTTCTTTTTTAACTACATAAAACAAAAAAAAGCATCAAAGAATAAATAGGATGTATTTGGGAGGGGGAAAATCTTTTAGAAACTCCTACTGATATTCAAAACCAATTTTTCCTCTTCTTTAAGAACCTCTTCAAATCCGAAGGGGGCAGCCCCCAAATCCTCAAGACCATTGAGGTTTGGAGAAAATTAATACCCAAAAATTTATCCTCAAATGATGCAAAACTACTTAGAAAAGAAATATTGAAGGAGGAGATTAGTCAAACAATTCTCTCCTTCAACCCTAACAAATCTCATGGGGCTAATAAGTTGCACATAGAGTTCTATAAAAAGAACTTTGATTGGGTTAGTGAAGACCTATTAAATGTTTATAATAAAGCCATTAAGAAATAATCCCTAGGGAATCAAATTAATAAAGCGATTGTCAAGCTCATCCCAAAGGAGGGTTAAAGTCGCAAATTAAAAAATGGAGGCCCATTACCCTTTTAAATGTCTCATATAAAATTCTGCCCAAACTAATTGCCTTGAGGCTAATAAGTATCCTGCCTAAATTAATAACTTGCACTCAAAAGGGTTTTATAAAACGCAAATACATCCTACAGTGTAGAAAAATGTACTCCTTTACATTTTCACACTTTGATTGGGCCCTCTTAATTAAATTGGACTTAATTACGCCTTAATAAGCCCTATTTTACATCTACAAGCCTAATAAATTACATTTTCTGAAGGGGAAACCCGACAATAATTAATGCCAACACAACACTTTACCTTGAGCAATGTTCGTTCTAGGAATAGGGACCTGGGACCCTAGGCCTTTGAACCTAAATTTAAATTATGTTTTTGGCGATATTTTAACACCCCTAAATTCAAATTTTGATGTCAGCTTGTAATGTTTAATTTTCAAGAAATTAAGGATACATACATATAAATACAAGGTCTTTTTCTCAAATCAAGTCTAAGTTTTCAATTCTAAGAAGCATTCTTTTAAGAGAGCAAACGTATAAAAAAGTTTATGATCGAAGGCCTTCAAGAGCAGATTTATCAGTGATTTATTGCAGCAATCAAGATCTCAAGCATCATGTCAAAGTATTCTTGCATCATGCATGTTTTTGGAGCTAACATTGTGATGTAGGTTTCAAAGATTCAAGCAAGCATTCAAATCATATTTCAAGTATCAATATCCACATCCATTGAAGCCATTTCATGCAAGATCAAGCTCAACATTTTAGATCTCCAAAGGTTTATTCAAGGGTTTGGTGAGTTGCAACATACATTGTTCATTCATCATTCCTTTCATGTTTCATTATTTCAATTCAAGGTTTAATTACCCAAACCGGGTTTGACCAAGTCAAACCCCCATTCACCAAAAACAATCAATTTTTCCCTCTTGTGTTTGTGTTGTAGATTTTAGGTTGAAGAAGGATTGAAGACCTTTTGAAGAGCAAGATTGGAAAAGTTGTCAAAGTTGCAAAAATTGTCAAAGTTGTCATGAAATCACAAAAACTCACCTACAGATCTGATTTCGACTTTCCGACACTAAAACCCAGATCAAACAAAAGCTAAAGAGTGATATCAGAGGCTCCCAAAAGTTGTTTGAAATCCCTGACAAAAGACTCATTCGCCCAGATAGCCTCTCAAAACTGCCTTTTGGTGACTAGTACACAATGTTCTACTCTTCTGAGATCTGCAAAAAGTTTGTTGTTTCTATTAGTATTTTGCTTTAAATTGTTGTTCCAAGTTTGAATGAGCATAATTGAGTAGATTTACTATTTTTAGTTTTTCTCCCATAAGTGTTATTCAAGCTAAAACCCCCATCCTCAATCATAAGGAAAACAGTGGATTCCCTCATTGAATTGACTCGCCTAAGGGTTATAAGTCAATTCTTTGTGTGGATCTCATTTACTAATGAAAGTGAGGAGATACGTCCATCATACCCCCATTTCAAATCAACCCTAACCTTTTTTTTCTACATTTCACATCCTTGAAAATTTAATCACCAATTGGGAAGGGATAGATTGGCCCAAAAGCTCAATGCAAGATGTCAGACTGCTTCTCCTAGACTTCAAGATATCATATGACAAGACGGAGTGGCCTTTCCTCATCATGACTCTAAAAACCTTTGGCTTTCCAAGTATCTTCTCCAAAATGATAAGACTTTATTAAAGCAAACTGACTAGTCAAGTCCCTCTAAGCAGATCAATAAGGCAAGGATGCCCCCTTAACCCAACCTTATTCGTTATCGCCACAGAAGCTCTTTTCTACTTGTTAAGAGACAACATTGTGAGCTCAAAAGTAAGAGGGCTGATCCTTCCCAATGACTTTGAATTAATTAATATTCACTTCGTTAATGACATGGCAATCTTCATCAACTTGAAAGAAGAAAACTTTTCTAACTTAATTAAGAAGCTAGACATCTTTTGTGATGCCTCAGGAGCTAAAGTGTCCAATCCTAGGTTAATTTTGCTCAGTTGGAATAAGCACCCCCTAGATTGGTTTGTAAAGTTCGGCATCCAATGGGGTGGTCCAACCACTCAGGTGAGGTACCTAGGTATATTGTTTGCCATAAATTTGTACTTGAAAGAAATGTGGCAATGGGTCAAGAATAAAATTGAGAAGAAGTTAGACAGTTGGAACAGAAATCTCCTATCTCTTGCTAGCAAATTCCAAGTGTGTCAGAAAATCCTCTCCTCTTACACCATTTATTACTCCTTAGCTTGGGTGTTTTGCAACTACCAGTTAGAAGAGGTGCAAAAAGAAGATCACACACTTCCTCTGGTCTAATGGTAAAGGAAAAAACATGCAGTTAACTGGAACTGGTGTTGCATTAATAAAGATCTTGGGGGCTTAGGGCTTAAGGACCTTAAGAAGTAGGGCATTACGTTGGCAGCAGAATAGATAATCAACTCCTTAAATAGGGGTGAAGCATGGAAGGAAGGAACAACATAGAAAAGGCTATCCCAAAGAAAGCAAAAATTTGGAAGGGATTGTTAACTTGTGACCTTCTTTTGGGTGAATTCCCAGTTCAACCTAGCGGATCTCTATTATATTCAAACAATTTGGAAAGCTTGGGAACTTATTAAACACAATATTGTAAAACAAAGAAGGTATTGATAAAGGAAATCATATAAACTGCCTAAATAAGTCTAAATGGTGGAACCTGAAACACAAAAAAAAGTTCCTAGCTCAACTACAAGGTTGCTCAGCAAGGGCCTGGGGAAACAAAGGACTCCAAAAGATAAACAATATTGTTTCTAAAGACCAAATTAGGAATTGGAACTCCCTGAAGACTGATTTTGCTCTTCCGCAAACTCAATGGAGAACTACGCAACAGTAACAAATGAGTGGAGTAAAATAAACAAGCCTTCAAATAGTAGGAGTTGCTGCAACTTTAATGGTGCTATCAATCTAGAAAACTACACATGGATTGATGGGACCAAACTCAAAAAAAATTATTAAACTCTTAGTGAGTCTAAAAGTATCGCTATTAAACTAAGTTGTCGGTTCAGGTACGGGTTCAGATGCGGGTTTGGGTTCGAGTTCGCCGGTTCGGCAAATTTTTTTCCTAGGGTACGGGTACGATCGTACTATATATATATATATATATATATTTATAAACATAATGATAATGCCATAGACTCATAAGCATGCTCAAAATTATAATCATATGATCATAATGCCATAATGCCATAGAATATTGAAACAATGAAATACACCATACGGTAATACCTCATATAATCTGTAATCATATTCATAATTTTTTAGCTTGGAGGCAAAAAAATGGTGTTTTTGCTCTTTTGAGTTTGCAAAATGAGCCTCGTTTGGTCGGCTAAGTAAATATAAGGCAATTTGGGCACTTTTTAGGGTTTTATTTTTTGTTTTTAAGTTAGAGTTTTTGCCTTTTTCTAGGTTGGATGACGTGGGTCCTCCCAGGTCCTTATGGGTTCTCCCTAGGTTCAGCCAGGGTTCTCCATTTTCCACCCGGGTTCTCTGTGGGTCCTTCTGTGAACCCAGGTGGAAAATGGAGAACCCAGGCGAACCCAAAGAAGAACTGAACCAGAACCAGAATCCACACGTATTTTGGCCGGTTCGGGGGGCTAAAATGAAGAACCCCGTAACAGAGCTATTAAAGGAAAATGATCGATATTGGAAAAACTTTTTAATTGTAATTTGAACAACTTGGTAAAACCAGAAAAAGTTTGTTTTAAATGGCTACTGATTTTAAAGAAGCTCCCTTATTCAAACCATAAACTCTTACAATTTGTTAAAACACTATGACAATGTGTGCAGAGTAAAGTAATGATCTAGCTCCAACAATTCAATCTTATCGTTAAGCAAAATAAACAATGTTTGAGACCTTGTATTCATTAACACTTTGACATGATTTATATCTCACAAGGTGATCAATCCAATAAGGCGATCCAAGAAGACCACCGCAATAAATTTGTAAATTTCTTTGTTGTAATAATGCTTCAATTGGCCCAACCAATAAAGATATGCTTTAACCACCATGTCCATGATTGTTCAATATATACTGAAAATCAGATTTTCAATGCACCTATTCTTGTCACACAACCCATTCTTATTCTTGGTCTACTTACCATCAAGTATACTAACAATTGCGTAAATGTCTTAACAAGGTAGCCATCTCAAAGCTATGCATTAGGCCAATACTATCACGATATGCAAAGGAGTGATTTCAAAATAATCGAATGAATTAATCATAGGCAGAGAATGTACATATAGTTTACAAAAACACAGTTTCAACAAACATGGAGACATGATTAGAAACGTAACCAAAGTCCAGAATAGAAAGAAATGGAAATGGACAAAGAGCTAATTTACAAAACGTTACAAAATTACGTGCATAACATATGCAATACCAACGAGTTGAGCATTAAATAAAATAATTACTAAATGTGATTTTAATACCCTCCCTTAATGCTCATCCTATCAACTACACCAAGATGCCCCCTAAATCTAACAAACTTATCTGGGCTCAAAGACTTGGTGAGAATATATGCAATCTGATCCTCCATCGAAACATACTACAAAACAACTAGTCCATCTTCAACAATATGGTGGATGAAATGACAGTGAAGTTCTACATGCTTTGTCCTTTCATGGAAGACTGGTTTTTTGGCTAGTTTGAGCACCTCTTGATTATCACAATACAAGGGAGAAGGCCCTGCTTAAGACATTTGCAGCCAAACTACCTCACAAGCTGCTTTAACTGTTCCTCGATATTCCGCTTCAATCAAGGAAAGAGCCACTGCCTGCTGCTTCTTGCTGGTCCATGTGATTGCACCTGTACCCAAACTGAATACATACCCCGAAGTAGACTTTTTGTCATCCACAAAACCTACCCAAGCGTGAACCAACTGTAATACCTTAGAAGCTCACCAAGAGTCACCATCAAACAAGGGAGTTTGGTGTTGCTTTCCAACCTGACAAGCCTTGCATAATCCATGATTCTGAGTCTAGATTGCAAGAAAGCCACCAACCAAATCATCACAAGAGAGCTGAGAAAGATACTGCATGTTCAGGTGCCCATAACGCTAATGCCAAAGGTTGTTGAGAGAAGTGCTCCGGGCTGCCAAAGAGTGCTCTTGAGAATCACCAGAATCAACAAGTCTATAAAGACCATGATCCTCAAGTCCCTGAACCACAATAGTACAAGTCTCTCGATCAACAATGTTGCATGTGTGCATGCTGAAAACAATGTCCAACTGAGGAGAGTAAGCCATAATCTGACTAACTGAAAGCAAGTTCATCTCCATGCCAGGTACGAAGTATACATCAAGAAATATCAAATTTATCCCACCAAAATGAATCTGCACATTGCCCTTGCCAACAACGGTATACTCCTTGCCACCTCCAAAGACAACTGAATCTCTGAAAGGTGTGTACTCAATGAACCAATCCTAATGATGAGTGAAATGTCGAGAAGCACCTGAATCAATGTACCAAGTAGAAGATTTCACTAGATCTACAGGAGTCTTGGCCATTAAGGCATAGAATGTAGACTCCTTCTGCTCGATGTGCTCTGCAACATTTGCTTTGGGTTTTGACTCTCCTTGCTTGTTCTACTCAGAAGCCAAGTGTTTCCAACATCCTTCTTCATGTAACCAAACTTATGGCAGTAGTTACACTAAACATTCTTCTTCTTAGAAGAATCTAAAGATTGTGCTTGATTAGACTGCAGAGAGGGCTGAGATTTGCCCTTGTTCTTCTGAAAGGTCTTAGCAGGGAATGCCTGCTCTGTGTTGGTCGAACTAGCACCGCTACTGAACTGTTGTTTCCAACGATCCTACTACAGGAGAATGGTGCAAAGATCTGAAAACTTCAAATCAACATTAGCTGAAGTAATGTTGAGAGTCTCGATAAAATGGTCGTAAGACTTTGGCAGACTTCCAAAGTGATGACTACCATGTCTTCTTCCTCCATTTTCCGACCAATAGATTCAAGACGATCTCGGATTTCCTTGATCTTGTTCAAGTGCACCTACAATGTTGTCTTCTCATCCATCATGATAGAAAACAGCATGTTCTTCAAAAAGAATGCAGGGCTCTTGTCGGAAGTCTCATGAAGATCCTTCAGATGATCCCAAATCTCCTTTGTTGATTTACCATACGGAACCTAAGGCAGTTGATCATCGATGATAGACTGCTTAATGAGCATCACCGCTTCACAATTCTGCTCATCGAACTTTTTCTGGTCTTTAACATCCGTGTTAGTCTGGTCTTGTGACCCAAAATAATCTAGTCAGGACATCAATATTCAAATATTGTCATCATGCGCTGCTTCCAAGTGTTGTAGTTTCGCCTATTGAACTTTTGGCTATCATCAAGCATGATATAAAAGAACGATGCCATTTCGCACACAAAATCCGACAAATATGAGGCACAAAACCCCAAAAATGTAGACATTTGTAAGAGAAAAAAAAATAGCACAGATCTCAAGGCACGAATTGCAATCTTCAATGCCTAAAAGAAGACAAAAACAATGTAGATTGGCCTCAAAGAAGATGTGCAAAGGCACCTTAGAGATGCATGTAAAGGACTTTCTCAGGCTCACAAAACAAAACGAATTTCTCAGGCTCACAAGACACAAAAAACTGGGTTTTGCAGAAGATGTGTAGAAAGCCAACAAGAATCACAAGCG
>VDFB02193389.1:41759-67829 GCA_007258455.2 Sequoia sempervirens
TTTTAAAATAACACTCAATCAAACCAACATCAATAGTCCTTTCTGAGGACATGGAAGCAAAAGCAAACTGATGAGAAAGCACAATAATTTTATGCCAAACCTGAAATCTCTGATGAGCAGCTCTACCAAATTCAAATGTGAATAAAAGGGGCAGTCATCCAAACCTGAAATCCCTGATGAGAAGCTCTACCAAATCCAAATGTGAATAAAAGGAAAGTATGAACTTCAGAGGTTTAAAACAGAAGCAAGAAGAATTTGTTCTTTCGAGATATAACTAAGATGATGAATCTATTATCTTACCTGCACATCACATCCATAGTAATACACCACTAAATGGCTTTTACAAGGCAGACTGATAGTCTCATTCAACAGTTCAAACTTCACCATACCATTCTTTAAGGACATTTCACATTGATTTTTGTGGCATTATTTTCTAAACACCATTCATGTGATAAATAAATGCACTGTTCATGAAAATGCCACAACATGTCATGCTAACTTTTGTGAGTACCAATACAAGCTTCCTAATGTCATCCCAAAGACAGAAGTGTCATTGGTTAGTAACATTGGTTAGCAGCAAATTTGAACCGGTATCTTCTTTTCCTTTTTTCTTAATTTTTTTCATCTACCATTCCATTTTAGTCTCTTTTTCATTTACCATTCCACTTTACTCTTTCATTTACCATTCCATTTTACTCTCTTTTCCCTTTAACACTCTTTTCCATTTACCACTCCATTTTAAATTGTTTTTCTCTTTATAATTTATATCTATCTCTCAGAATTCATCACATATAAACCAAAAACTTTGAAACCTGGCCAACATCATTACAATCCCCAAAAAGTTGGTTATATTCATCTACAATATTCATCCGTACAAATGCATAAGATTTTATTCAAAACCCTAAAACTTGTTAGAATTTATTGTTTCATCATCCAGAAATTTAGGTGTGGATTGAATAATTGGCAAAAACTGAGTTAAATGTAAAACTGCAACACACAAAGAATAGTCAAGGAAAAAGCAAATCAAATCAAACAGCATGTCCTCTGTTGCAGATGAATGAAGACAAAGAGGAGGAGATGAAGAGCAGAATAGCTTATATTCACAGTGCAGGCTGCCATGAGTGTTGGACCATTGGTAGTATTTCAGAGAACGACACAGCAGAGGATATGTTTAGTATTGATCTCCTTGGGTCTGTATATGGTCAGCAGCACATGCGCAATTTGATTATTTGTGCAACACAATATGAAAAGATTGGGTCAATCAATGATAAACTTTTGTATATAATTTTTTTGTCAGTTTTTTGTAAGATTCTAATTAATACATCTGGTTTTACAAAAGTTCTAACAATTCATACATTCCCATATCAAAATGTTCAAAATCATTACAATTTATATTTTAGGTTTAGTTTCCAGTTTTAAAATTTTACTAAAATTTTATTTTAGTTTATCATAGAATATGATAATATTCACAAAAACATTTAAACATTAGCATTATTGAATAATAATGTACTTTACTAATTAAGTATTTCAATATCATAATAAAAATAGTTTTAAAAATTAGATTTATTTTCTTTGAACTAAATAACAATTTGTTTTTTCAAATTTTATCATTGAGGAATCTATTCTAATTTTTTTAAGCCAAACTCGAACGTGAACATGAACTTTGTGACTTAGCTTTCCATTCTTTTCCCTATAAGAACAAACTGCTGTAAGACCCTAGATGGCTAAGAATGAGAAATTGTTTTGCAATTATTACAACACCAAGCTTAGAAGAGGACATGATAATCACATAAATTTCACCCTGCCTGTAGGCCTGACCAAGACGCTTCTTTGTGCACACAACATCTGTCTGAAGTTGTGAGAGAGGTGAATCTCAATAGGAGATCACAAAGAAAACAGGACCTTATAAAGACATAGAAGATATGGCACCCATGAGCCAAGCAGACACTTCTACATCTAAACTTCCTTTGTTTCCTTCAAATCCCAGCACTAGTGCACCTAGAGTTTACAGATCAGGATTAAGTCCCTGTATTGTACCACACACTTCTCCAAGTCCCCAACCATCATGTGAGAACACAAGTTGCAATAGAGCCAAACACAAAGAAGCAAGGATTGTGCTTGGAGAATTTTCATCCTTGTCAAAATTTAGTGGATGCTATTGTTGTTGTTGGGATGGGGCTTAAAGACCCTAATGATGAAGACATAAAGAGCCCAATTTTGAATGGAGTGGCAACTGTGAGGTCTGAAGTCGATGAGTTACATGAGATATGATGACAAAGATTTGTACTATCATGTCTAATGGTTGGAAGAATACCTGTAAAACTGCATACTTAGAGTGGATTTGACGAAGGTTGTCTTCCCTCTGCTGAACTTTTCTCTCAATTGGGTAAATCTTTTCTAACCCATTTTTTTGTGTCTGAATGTTCATTTTTCTTTCAATCCTTGCAAATTCATAATTCAATCTACTACAAAGAACACAAGTAATCCCAATCAAGGAGGAAGAAGAAGTATTCATTTGGCTCCTAAAAAGGAGATTACAGCACATTAGTGGCATTGCAAGAAGGATTGCAATACTATGCCATGTTCACTGCATGTTTTTCTTCATGTGTTTGGTTACATGGTGACCAAATGAAGTAGATGAAAACTATTAGAGACATTGTGGCAACATCTAAATTCAAGCATTTATGTTGTTTAATTGGCAAAAGAAGTTGGAAAAGTACTTAGAGAGATAGAATCTCTAGTTGATGATCAATGAAGTGAAATTTCCACGTCTGTTAAAAGATCACACACAGACTTCAGTTAACCTTCTTCGTGGAAAATTGGGCAACAATGAACGCCCAGGAAATTGTTATGGAAAAAATTAGATTGTGAATAGCACAAGGAAAAGAAAATAGCAAGGTTTTTGAAATAGAAAATAGTGAAACATTTAAAAATCATAGTTCCGTTGAAGCCGAGAATCCCACCGACTCTAATAACTCTGATAGTCTAGAATCTAATGTTGGCAAGAATCTCAGGACAGAGGTCTCCAATGGTGACCGAAGTGACTGTTATTCCCATACTCCCCCCGAGCTAGTGAAGAAAGATTGTTTCGGCTGAGTACTCTCGGTTGTTAGTAAACAATAAGCAGAGGCATGTTGAAAATGCCTGCAATCCATCCATAATCGAAGTGCCCAAGCATATGAAAAGCAGAGCATCTCAACCTCACTCACAGGTACTATTAAAACTTGGGTGAATGACTCTATCTCAAGGGTGATTTGACTCTATCTCAAGGGTGATTGGGTCGCTTCCCCTGACGGGTACCAATCCCTAGCTCAACCTCTCAAAGGTTGTTGATAATAGTTCTTCTTTTAAACAGCATGAGAGTTTTGTATTGGAACCCACCGGGGAAAGCCAGTCACATAGGTGGTAATGAAGAAAGCAACTTTCTAACATTATCTTGCTAAAAAAGTCAACTCCTATAGAAAGATGGAATCAAAATACCCAAACCTGGGCCAAGCTTTTCCAAACTATCGGAAGAAAGAAAGCCATGGATGGGAGATGGCAAGAAAAATCTCTACAAGAAAATCTTTTTAAACTTGAATGAACTTCACTCAAACCATACTAATGAAAGATTAATAAAGTGCAAAAATGACTCAAGGTCTCACCAAACTAGGAAAGTTCAAGGGCTAAAGAAAAGATACAAAATCAACAGGATTGATAGCGGAGATAAAGGCTCAAAGTTCTTTTTTAACTACATAAAACAAAAAAAAGCATCAAAGAATAAATAGGATGTATTTGGGAGGGGGAAAATCTTTTAGAAACTCCTACTGATATTCAAAACCAATTTTTCCTCTTCTTTAAGAACCTCTTCAAATCCGAAGGGGGCAGCCCCCAAATCCTCAAGACCATTGAGGTTTGGAGAAAATTAATACCCAAAAATTTATCCTCAAATGATGCAAAACTACTTAGAAAAGAAATATTGAAGGAGGAGATTAGTCAAACAATTCTCTCCTTCAACCCTAACAAATCTCATGGGGCTAATAAGTTGCACATAGAGTTCTATAAAAAGAACTTTGATTGGGTTAGTGAAGACCTATTAAATGTTTATAATAAAGCCATTAAGAAATAATCCCTAGGGAATCAAATTAATAAAGCGATTGTCAAGCTCATCCCAAAGGAGGGTTAAAGTCGCAAATTAAAAAATGGAGGCCCATTACCCTTTTAAATGTCTCATATAAAATTCTGCCCAAACTAATTGCCTTGAGGCTAATAAGTATCCTGCCTAAATTAATAACTTGCACTCAAAAGGGTTTTATAAAACGCAAATACATCCTACAGTGTAGAAAAATGTACTCCTTTACATTTTCACACTTTGATTGGGCCCTCTTAATTAAATTGGACTTAATTACGCCTTAATAAGCCCTATTTTACATCTACAAGCCTAATAAATTACATTTTCTGAAGGGGAAACCCGACAATAATTAATGCCAACACAACACTTTACCTTGAGCAATGTTCGTTCTAGGAATAGGGACCTGGGACCCTAGGCCTTTGAACCTAAATTTAAATTATGTTTTTGGCGATATTTTAACACCCCTAAATTCAAATTTTGATGTCAGCTTGTAATGTTTAATTTTCAAGAAATTAAGGATACATACATATAAATACAAGGTCTTTTTCTCAAATCAAGTCTAAGTTTTCAATTCTAAGAAGCATTCTTTTAAGAGAGCAAACGTATAGAAAAGTTTATGATCGAAGGCCTTCAAGAGCAGATTTATCAGTGATTTATTGCAGCAATCAAGATCTCAAGCATCATGTCAAAGTATTCTTGCATCATGCATGTTTTTGGAGCTAACATTGTGATGTAGGTTTCAAAGATTCAAGCAAGCATTCAAATCATATTTCAAGTATCAATATCCACATCCATTGAAGCCATTTCATGCAAGATCAAGCTCAACATTTTAGATCTCCAAAGGTTTATTCAAGGGTTTGGTGAGTTGCAACATACATTGTTCATTCATCATTCCTTTCATGTTTCATTATTTCAATTCAAGGTTTAATTACCCAAACCGGGTTTGACCAAGTCAAACCCCCATTCACCAAAAACAATCAATTTTTCCCTCTTGTGTTTGTGTTGTAGATTTTAGGTTGAAGAAGGATTGAAGACCTTTTGAAGAGCAAGATTGGAAAAGTTGTCAAAGTTGCAAAAATTGTCAAAGTTGTCATGAAATCACAAAAACTCACCTACAGATCTGATTTCGACTTTCCGACACTAAAACCCAGATCAAACAAAAGCTAAAGAGTGATATCAGAGGCTCCCAAAAGTTGTTTGAAATCCCTGACAAAAGACTCATTCGCCCAGATAGCCTCTCAAAACTGCCTTTTGGTGACTAGTACACAATGTTCTACTCTTCTGAGATCTGCAAAAAGTTTGTTGATTCTATTAGTATTGAGCTTTAAATTGTTGTTCCAAGTTTGAATGAGCATAATTGAGTAGATTTACTATTTTTAGTTTTTCTCCCATAAGTGTTATTCAGGCTAAAACCCCCATCCTCAATCATAAGGAAAACAGTGGATTCCCTCATTGAATTGACTCGCCTAAGGGTTATAAGTCAATTCTTTGTGTGGATCTCATTTACTAATGAAAGTGAGGAGATAGGTCCATCATACCCCCATTTCAAATCAACCCTAACCTTTTTTTTCTACATTTCACATCCTTGAAAATTTAATCACCAATTGGGAAGGGATAGATTGGCCCAAAAGCTCAATGCAAGATGTCAGACTGCTTCTCCTAGACTTCAAGATATCATATGACAAGACGGAGTGGCCTTTCCTCATCATGACTCTAAAAACCTTTGGCTTTCCAAGTATCTTCTCCAAAATGATAAGACTTTATTAAAGCAAACTGACTAGTCAAGTCCCTCTAAGCAGATCAATAAGGCAAGGATGCCCCCTTAACCCAACCTTATTCGTTATCGCCACAGAAGCTCTTTTCTACTTGTTAAGAGACAACATTGTGAGCTCAAAAGTAAGAGGGCTGATCCTTCCCAATGACTTTGAATTAATTAATATTCACTTCGTTAATGACATGGCAATCTTCATCAACTTGAAAGAAGAAAACTTTTCTAACTTAATTAAGAAGCTAGACATCTTTTGTGATGCCTCAGGAGCTAAAGTGTCCAATCCTAGGTTAATTTTGCTCAGTTGGAATAAGCACCCCCTAGATTGGTTTGTAAAGTTCGGCATCCAATGGGGTGGTCCAACCACTCAGGTGAGGTACCTAGGTATATTGTTTGCCATAAATTTGTACTTGAAAGAAATGTGGCAATGGGTCAAGAATAAAATTGAGAAGAAGTTAGACAGTTGGAACAGAAATCTCCTATCTCTTGCTAGCAAATTCCAAGTGTGTCAGAAAATCCTCTCCTCTTACACCATTTATTACTCCTTAGCTTGGGTGTTTTGCAACTACCAGTTAGAAGAGGTGCAAAAAGAAGATCACACACTTCCTCTGGTCTAATGGTAAAGGAAAAAACATGCAGTTAACTGGAACTGGTGTTGCATTAATAAAGATCTTGGGGGCTTAGGGCTTAAGGACCTTAAGAAGTAGGGCATTACGTTGGCAGCAGAATAGATAATCAACTCCTTAAATAGGGGTGAAGCATGGAAGGAAGGAACAACATAGAAAAGGCTATCCCAAAGAAAGCAAAAATTTGGAAGGGATTGTTAACTTGTGACCTTCTTTTGGGTGAATTCCCAGTTCAACCTAGCGGATCTCTATTATATTCAAACAATTTGGAAAGCTTGGGAACTTATTAAACACAATATTGTAAAACAAAGAAGGTATTGATAAAGGAAATCATATAAACTGCCTAAATAAGTCTAAATGGTGGAACCTGAAACACAAAAAAAAGTTCCTAGCTCAACTACAAGGTTGCTCAGCAAGGGCCTGGGGAAACAAAGGACTCCAAAAGATAAACAATATTGTTTCTAAAGACCAAATTAGGAATTGGAACTCCCTGAAGACTGATTTTGCTCTTCCGCAAACTCAATGGAGAACTACGCAACAGTAACAAATGAGTGGAGTAAAATAAACAAGCCTTCAAATAGTAGGAGTTGCTGCAACTTTAATGGTGCTATCAATCTAGAAAACTACACATGGATTGATGGGACCAAACTCAAAAAAAATTATTAAACTCTTAGTGAGTCTAAAAGTATCGCTATTAAACTAAGTTGTCGGTTCAGGTACGGGTTCAGATGCGGGTTTGGGTTCGAGTTCGCCGGTTCGGCAAATTTTTTTCCTAGGGTACGGGTACGATCGTACTATATATATATATATATATATATTTATAAACATAATGATAATGCCATAGACTCATAAGCATGCTCAAAATTATAATCATATGATCATAATGCCATAATGCCATAGAATATTGAAACAATGAAATACACCATACGGTAATACCTCATATAATCTGTAATCATATTCATAATTTTTTAGCTTGGAGGCAAAAAAATGGTGTTTTTGCTCTTTTGAGTTTGCAAAATGAGCCTCGTTTGGTCGGCTAAGTAAATATAAGGCAATTTGGGCACTTTTTAGGGTTTTATTTTTTGTTTTTAAGTTAGAGTTTTTGCCTTTTTCTAGGTTGGATGACGTGGGTCCTCCCAGGTCCTTATGGGTTCTCCCTAGGTTCAGCCAGGGTTCTCCATTTTCCACCCGGGTTCTCTGTGGGTCCTTCTGTGAACCCAGGTGGAAAATGGAGAACCCAGGCGAACCCAAAGAAGAACTGAACCAGAACCAGAATCCACACGTATTTTGGCCGGTTCGGGGGGCTAAAATGAAGAACCCCGTAACAGAGCTATTAAAGGAAAATGATCGATATTGGAAAAACTTTTTAATTGTAATTTGAACAACTTGGTAAAACCAGAAAAAGTTTGTTTTAAATGGCTACTGATTTTAAAGAAGCTCCCTTATTCAAACCATAAACTCTTACAATTTGTTAAAACACTATGACAATGTGTGCAGAGTAAAGTAATGATCTAGCTCCAACAATTCAATCTTATCGTTAAGCAAAATAAACAATGTTTGAGACCTTGTATTCATTAACACTTTGACATGATTTATATCTCACAAGGTGATCAATCCAATAAGGCGATCCAAGAAGACCACCGCAATAAATTTGTAAATTTCTTTGTTGTAATAATGCTTCAATTGGCCCAACCAATAAAGATATGCTTTAACCACCATGTCCATGATTGTTCAATATATACTGAAAATCAGATTTTCAATGCACCTATTCTTGTCACACAACCCATTCTTATTCTTGGTCTACTTACCATCAAGTATACTAACAATTGCGTAAATGTCTTAACAAGGTAGCCATCTCAAAGCTATGCATTAGGCCAATACTATCACGATATGCAAAGGAGTGATTTCAAAATAATCGAATGAATTAATCATAGGCAGAGAATGTACATATAGTTTACAAAAACACAGTTTCAACAAACATGGAGACATGATTAGAAACGTAACCAAAGTCCAGAATAGAAAGAAATGGAAATGGACAAAGAGCTAATTTACAAAACGTTACAAAATTACGTGCATAACATATGCAATACCAACGAGTTGAGCATTAAATAAAATAATTACTAAATGTGATTTTAATACCCTCCCTTAATGCTCATCCTATCAACTACACCAAGATGCCCCCTAAATCTAACAAACTTATCTGGGCTCAAAGACTTGGTGAGAATATATGCAATCTGATCCTCCATCGAAACATACTACAAAACAACTAGTCCATCTTCAACAATATGGTGGATGAAATGACAGTGAAGTTCTACATGCTTTGTCCTTTCATGGAAGACTGGTTTTTTGGCTAGTTTGAGCACCTCTTGATTATCACAATACAAGGGAGAAGGCCCTGCTTAAGACATTTGCAGCCAAACTACCTCACAAGCTGCTTTAACTGTTCCTCGATATTCCGCTTCAATCAAGGAAAGAGCCACTGCCTGCTGCTTCTTGCTGGTCCATGTGATTGCACCTGTACCCAAACTGAATACATACCCCGAAGTAGACTTTTTGTCATCCACAAAACCTACCCAAGCGTGAACCAACTGTAATACCTTAGAAGCTCACCAAGAGTCACCATCAAACAAGGGAGTTTGGTGTTGCTTTCCAACCTGACAAGCCTTGCATAATCCATGATTCTGAGTCTAGACTGCAAGAAAGCCACCAACCAAATCATCACAAGAGAGCTGAGAAAGATACTGCATGTTCAGGTGCCCATAACGCTAATGCCAAAGGGTGTTGAGAGAAGTGCTCTGGGCTGCCAAAGAGTGCTCTTGAGAATCACCAGAATCAACAAGTCTATAAAGACCATGATCCTCAAGTCCCTGAACCACAATAGTACAAGTCTCTCGATCAACAATGTTGCATGTGTGCATGCTGAAAACAATGTCCAACTGAGGAGAGTAAACCATAATTTGACTAACTGAAAGCAAGTTCATCTCCATGCCAGGTACGAAGTATACATTAAGAAATATCAAATTTATCCCACCAAAATGAATCTGCACGTTGCCCTTGCCAACAACGGTATACTCCTTGCCACCTCCAAAGACAACTGAATCTCTGAAAGGCGTGTACTCAATGAACCAATCCTAACAATGAGTGAAATGTCGAGAAGCACCTGAATCAATGTACCAAGTAGAAGATTTCACTAGATCTATAGGAGTCTTGGCCATTAAGGCATAGAATGTAGACTCCTTCTGCTCAATGTGCTCTGCAACATTTGCTTTGGGTTTTGACTCTCCTTGCTTGTTCTACTCAGAAGCCAAGCGTTTCCAACATCCTTCTTCATGTAACCAAACTTATGGCAGTAGTTACACTAAACATTCTTCTTCTTAGAAGAATCTAAAGATTGTGCTTGATTAGACTGCAGAGAGGGCTGAGATTTGCCCTTGTTCTTCTGAAAGGTCTTAGCAGGGAATGCCTGCTCTGTGTTGGTCGAACTAGCACCGCTACTGAACTGTTGTTTCCAACGATCCTACTACAGGAGAATGGTGCAAAGATCTGAAAACTTCAAATCAACATTAGCTGAAGTAATGTTGAGAGTCTCAATAAAATGGTCGTAAGACTTTGGCAGACTTTCCAAAGTGATGACTACCATGTCTTCTTCCTCCATTTTCCGACCAATAGCTTCGAGATGATCTCGGATTTCCTTGTTCTTGTTCAAGTGCACCTACAATGTTGTCTTCTCATCCATCATGATAGAAAACAGCATGTTCTTCAAAAAGAACGCAGGGCTCTTGTCGGAAGTCTCATGAAGATCCTTCAGATGATCCCAAATCTCCTTTGTTGATTTACCATACGGAACCTAAGGCAGTTGATCATCGGTGATAGATTGCTTAATGAGCATCACCGCTTCACAATTCTGCTCATCGAACTTTTTCTGGCCTTTAACATCCGTGTTGGTCTGGTCTTGTGACCCAGAATAATCTAGTCAAGACATCAATATTCAAATATTGTCATCATGCGCTGCTTCCAAGTGTTGTAGTTTCGCCTATTGAACTTTTGGCTGTCATCAAGCATGATATAAAAGAATGATGCCATTTCACACACAAAATCCGACAAATATGAGGCACAAAACCCCAAAAATGTAGACATTTGTAAGAGAAAAAAAATAGCACAGATCTCGAGGCACGAATCCCGCGGCACGAATTGCAATCTTCAATGCCTAAAAGAAGACAAAAACAATGTAGACTGGCCTCAAAGAAGACGTGCAAAGGCACCTTAGAGATGCATGTAAAGGACTTTCTCAGGCTCACAAAACAAAACGAATTTCTCAGGCTCACAAGACACAAAAAACTGGGTTTTGCAGAAGATGTGTAGAAAGCCAACAAGAATCACAAGCGATGCACAACTCTAAGGAGTCGCACACACTCGGGAAGACTAGACGGCAGAAGATAGGACGCGCACACCAAAAATGATGTGATCCCCAAAACTCCACAAATGGCACAGAAGCAAAAACACACACTAGAGGAGTTGTTAGAGCCAACGCCAAGGAGACTGAATCACACACATCAGAATCACGCACAACAGATGCAACACACACATCCGAAGTTGACGCACAACAGAGCAAATCAACACCCGTGGGAACAAGAATCCACAAGAATGATCAAAACGATTCTTCACGGAATAGGAGCGATCACTCAAGAGGACTCTTCATGCGAACACCAAACAAGAAGAGCCACAGGAGCACAGGAAGAGCAAATCGACGCCAACAGAAAAGGTCACTTGAACACAACATGGCAATAAGATCCTGTCCAAGCCAGAAGCAAACATGAGCATAGACGAACGACCAGATAGAGATGATTTTGAATACGTGATTCGAATGCAGAGAACCGAGAATACCAAAACGCTTGTTAGGAGCTCTCAAGACATAGAGAACACACGCTGAAATAATCGATTACACGGCTCTAGGAAATCACAGATAATGAAAAAAATTGCTTGATCGATCGAATGATTATACTAGCCCAGATACCATATCACAATATGCAAAGGAGTGATTTCAAAATAATCAAATGAATTAATCATAGGCAGAGAATGTACATATAGTTTACAAAAGGACAGTTTCAACAGTCATGGAGACATGATTGGAAACGTAGCTGAAGTCTAGAATAGAAAGAACGGACAGAGAGCTAATTTACAGGACATTACAGAATTACGTGCATAACATATGCAATACCAGCGAGTTAAACATTATATAAAATAATTACTAAAAGTCAAAATGTGATTTTAATAAATACAGAGGCAAGATATTGCCAAGATTTTCATCATGCACAGCTAGGTTCACTACTCTTCCATCGCTAGTCAATTCAAACAGAGACTTTCAACTCCTTAATGCATTTTCAAAAACAACTTGCATTTAGAGGATTCTGATATAGCCAATATGTCCAGGCAATCTATCTTCTCTAAATATTATAACTTAACATCTCCTTGTTACTCATCTCTTTTCATGCTCCTAACCTGGGAAAGAAGAATCTCATCATTTGCTGACATATCTCACATGAACACTTGACTAACATTAACACATAACTATATTAACCTCAATAATATACTAAGGTTCCTTTTGGAGCAGTTACAAAACTGTCTACAGAAATTTGGTAAAGAGGATAACCATCATCACTTAAACAATCAACATACACATTGCCTTTGCCAAATGATGCCAGAGACAGGAGAGCAGTTCATCCTGAGATCTAGATCTGTATCAAGATTGTTATTTATTTCAACCCTGATCTAGTGTGTGTACTAAAGATAATAAAGGAAGAACTTCCATAACAAGGGAAACAAGCAGAAATCTAAAGAGAGTACATCACCTTCTACTTTCAACATGTAAGTGACTTTACTTGCAAAGGGTCCATAATGTCCAAATATACAGCAGTGATCAACATATGAACACACTGAGCTGCATATTATTTCTAAACCTTGGATGCTAAAGTGTTTCAGATGTATGTTCAATTGTAAGCTCTCTTTTTATAGGATACAAGAAAAAAAAGAAACATATAAAAAAGCGCATGGATCTTACCTTTGGTTGAAATATGTCAAAATTCTTAAAGAAGCATTTTTTCCCAGACTGCTCTAGCTTTGCTTTCATCAACCTCGAGAAATCATTTGCCCCACAACAGAAATCCACAATCTACAAATGGTGTAAAATATTACCTGTTAGTCTCAACAAAACACAATTTGTATCGTACAACCAAAATAACTGCAGTCATCCTTGCACTTGTTCAGTTAGACAAAATGTAATGTGACACTTTGAAATTAAGAAGAATAATCATTGAATGTAAAAATATGGCTTCAATTGCCTCAACCAATGAGAAAAGAAACAATTCATTTTTTATGTAAACTGTTAAAAAAATATGCAAGCTCACAGATATATATATATATATATATATATATATATATATATTAAGAATTAATCTTAAACAATAATTAATAACTTTTAACTGGTAAATAAGTGCAATCAATAATCATTAATTAATAGAAAAGTGAAATCAATATTTTCATTCAGAACTAATAATATATAATAATAACTTAAAGACAAATAAATAAGAACACGAAACATAAATGCCTAAAATACATCTCTTGCAATTTCAATATAATTTGATCCTAACAACACAGAGTCCAAAGAACCTAAAATTGGAGAGGGATGTGCAGGAACAAAGAAAGCAATATATCAATGAATCTGCATCAGATGTTAAAATATAGGGCAGGAACAAGAGAAACTTGGGCTTAAAAATGTGGTGGAGCAGGATGTGGAAATATCGGGACTTCATGTTAAGAACAGGCCAACTCTTACAACATGTAATATATCTACTTCATAAGAATCTTCTTAGAATCATGACTCGTCTCAGGAACTCACAGCAATGATAGCCTTGAAGATCTGGTTTGAGAGGGCGTGGTAGCAAAATCCTTGGAGGATGTCATGTTAAGCCTTATTAGATAGTCTGGTTTGTTTTTCTTTGAAATGATGAAATGGAAGACTACAGAAAATAACAGAGGCCTTAATTGATAAGTGAGATATTTTCCACAGCATGTCAAATTGTGATATTGCTATTGTTAATGATAGTGCAGCTTCAGTCGTTCCTTCCAGCTCAGCCTATTGAGGAAGTATAAATTAAATGGTAGCCTGTCGGCTATTTAATTTGTTGTCTTATATTTATGTGAAGGCTCAAATGTCTTGAGGCCGACCTCTCTTACATTCTTTATGATTGTATTTTGGCCGACATGAGAAGATATGAATTCATAGTCAAATCCTTTATTAGAAGACATTTAATATTTGTTTACTAATTGAGGCCGACTTCCATTAAAGAAGAGTCACGATTTTTGAATGGAGGCCGACATGAAGGATTTGAAGGGATGTGTCTCTCCCATTCATTTGTATATATTCACATTGATTCGTCCATTGTGATAATCCAATATTCAGTTCGGTTATTCACATAAGGGCAAATATATATTATACAGTGCGAAGATCATCTTGTGAGCACTATCAGGAAAGTGCGAATTCTTTCATGTGTGATATATCTCATCTCCTAGTGCGAATCATTTGTTAGCAGATTCAGAGGTTGCGAATATCTTATTAGGAGACTGCGAATCATTAAAGAACAAGAAGACTGCAAACTCTGTCAAATCAGAACTCAGTCAAGTGCGAATATATCAAGAAAGTGCGCATTACATTCAGTGCGAAACACATACAGTGCGAACTACATATCAAGTGCGAATTATCATCAAGGGTGGATTTCTGTTGGAGCGAATATTCTCAAGTGAATTGCCAAGTGCGAATTCCTCAAGACCAGATTGCAAATTGTTCAAGGTCAGTTTGTGAGAGACAGTCTGCGAATTCCTCTAAGACTGAACTTGAGTCTTAAAGTGCAACAGGTTGCTTCTGTTCTCCATTCTGTTCAAGGTGCTGAATATTGGTCTGTGTTAGGCCTCATTGTAGAGTGAAATGTTGTCACTGATATTATAAATAAAGGAGAGATCTTTGTTGCTGGGTTTTTCTCCCTCAAGAGGAGGGTTTTCCCAGGGTATCTGCTGTGTTATTTTGTCTGATTTTGAATTATTTTCTGTGCATTTAATCTGTTCACCTAAAATTTACAGCTATCAGGATTCAACCATGTAGTTACTCTTATTTCATGAGTAGAGGCCTCAAATTTTAATTATTCAACTACTATTTTTGGTAGTGTGTTACATTCCCATAAAATCCTATGGTAGCATTTGTAGCATAGTACTTTGGTGGTTATAACTTATTCTAATACCGTACAATGAAGATGGCCTTTAAAGCGCTTGAGGGCCTATAACCTTGAAGTGCTTGATGGATGATATTATGATATTTAAAAAAATTTGATTGTTTTTCTTCGTAATGTTGAAAGATAAGACTACTCTCTAGCCTACAACAGAGGCCTTAATACTTAAATTATTATTTTGGTAATGTGCTGGCTTTCCACAAAAACCTATGGTAGCATTTGTAGCATAGTAATCTAGTTCTGCTTTTTTAATTTGTAGCTGCCTCAACTAGCAAATTGCTTATTAAAAGACTTCTGGTTATTCATGAAATCTACTTCCAAAACCAATTGGTGCCATGAAATTCCCAGCAGTTTGCTTTATCAAACCAAAAATATAGATTAAAAATCAAAAACAAAGTTTGAAAAATATGTTTCTAATATGTAACCAGTGTTCTGCAGAGTTTCAGAACAAGCACAGGGAAGCAATTTGCGGACCGGGGGGGGGGGGAGGAACTATGGACACAAACTTTGCGACAGCAAGGGGGAGGTGGTGCAAGATATAATATAGTATTTGGAAAATTGGTTATAAAAAAACTGTAAACTAATAAACACAATGCATTGAAAATGTTGAATTTCAATATATTATTATATTCGATATGATGATTATATCACAGTACAATGGGCCAATGCCTCAATGGTCTAATCATCCCTTCAAATGCCATATCAAACTCCTCAATGCTAGAACTATTGGACCCAAACCCATCTAGCTGAATCTCCTCCAACTGGATACCAATCAACCTTGTTTGTGCCTAATCCTCATCAATCCGTGCCAGTTACTCTGGTTCTACATCTCACCATGTTGTTGGTATCTCCTTGTATGTAAGTGCAATACAGTCCATTATACACAACACACTACATATAGCTGCAAGCTTCTCCATTCTCCTAGAGGTAAGCATGTTCCTCTATATAGAGGGAATAAAGTTGTATATAGATCAATTCCTCTCAACAGCAAGGGAACTAGAAATTTGAGACAAGAGGCAAATGACTAGCATGATCGTCAATGAATAAGGCATGTGCATAGACTATCATAGTATTGGGTAATCCTGCACCATAGCATTTGATCATCTTACACCGTAATCTCCTTATCCAATTTTGTCTCTTTTGGATTTCCCTTCAAGTGTGGAAAATTTAGTCCACTCATAACGAATATTATCAACCTCCTCTGCATTGTACACCTTTGGAATCACCTTCATGAACCCTCTCATCACCTCAACACCTATTGTACGAGCAACCTTACTAGTCCTTTGCAAGTAGCACTTCAAGTTCAATACATATGCAGCCATGTGTAGGGGCGTGTTGAGCTTCTCCCACTTTTCATCACACAACAAGTTGAATGTGCTTATTATGGAACTCCTAGGTGTGATCTTGCTTTTGTATAATGACCTTCATTTGGCCAAGCATGATATCAATGCACTCATACACCACCATATGGCTTGGAGCATTAGAGTCGTTATACTTGATCACCATAAAAACTATATATATGATCGAGACATGGTATTTGGCATCAACCCAATAAGTGTCACTCTTCACTCTCTTCCCCTACTCTACCTTGGACTTGGTCCAACAATTTCACTTATGTGTCATAACCATTGCAACTCAATCATCCTCTCCAAGTGAACGAAGCATGAGGCATATCTGCTCTCAACATGTTTGACAATCTCTTTCTAGGAGAAGGTCCAAAATTGTGCATGCAATGGGTAGTCATTGCAAATAAACATCTCTCGCATCAAGTGCTAAATGATGTTTTATCTAGTCAATTTTCCCATTATTTTGATCCCATTATTTTGAGTGCATTGTTCATGACATGCCTGGAACAAGGGGTCCAATATATATGTGCGTACGCAACTTTCACCAACTTCTTTGGTGTCTTGCACTCATCACACTCTCAAGGACAACATCCCCAATAGCATCTCTAAGGAAGTTAAACTAAAAACTCTACATCCTTCCAATGCCACAAACAAGCACTCAATAGGCCTAAGGATGTAAAGGCCCTTTGTACATGTCACCAAGATACATAGTATTGTCTCCTGCTTTAGTGTGGTGAAAGCACTTTAGTAAGTCGCAAGTTATAGACATGGCAATCCATCCTACAATAAGTCCTTTGAGTTCTCCTTTTACTAGAGAAGTTAGGCCAAAGTGAGTTCCTATAGCCCTAAATGTTAAGTGCTTCCCATTTAAGTTTCCCTTCCAAGTTGTTAGATGAATTTGCCAAGGGTCCCCTTGATAAGAAGGCCCCTTAAAGGAATTATACTACCAAGTTTCAAAAAAAAAAAAAATCTAGCAACTTAGGGGGCACTTGGCTATTGAAATGCCATTCTTGTGCCCTTGAAACAAAGGTAACGAGTTTATGATATTTTGACATTAAAACAAAAGACAAAGATGCAAAGGTTATATAGTGGTTGTGATGAGCATAAGACAATGACATTGAAGGCTCTTCGCACCTCCCAACAACTACAACTTATCTTTTTTCATTCAATGTATTAGAGCCTTTGGGGAATGTAGGGTGACAAGTTCAATTCACAACGTGGTGGCTTGAATGTTTAATGTACAAATGAGAGATGGGATAAACAATGCCATTTACAAATTCATCATGAATACATAAAATACCGTAAGAGGAGGCCACCTTTAGCCAAGTCATTCATCAACATTTTCAAAACATGAAGACAAGGAAGCAACAAGAAAGTCTCTTGTGGTAAGAATAAAATACATGGTCATGGTGTAGATTGGGTCACATTCCTCCACTCACTCTATAAAAAACAAGAAATAAAGCACTAAAAACAAGAGCTACCAAGAGATGAGGCACAACTACACATAGCTGCAATTATAGAGATAGAACCCATCAAGATACCCAAGTTTTTTTGGCAAGTATGCTAAACGAAGTGAGGAAATTCTCTTATCAATCAAATGTGTTCCATTCCTTCATGAACCGAAAATCATTTCATTTAGCCTCAACAATGTTCAAAATAATACGATGGGAAAGCAATCAACATGCATGTCACCAATTGGAAACTTGCAAATGTTGCTTTGAACATAGACTTTTAATTTAAACCTTCACCAATTAGCATGTGTGATGTCAAACACCTAGAGTGTGTTGTTATTTATGGAATATTGGCATCTAAATAGCAAGTTTGCCATTGAATGTCAACCAAAGCATATAAAGAAATCAAATAACCTGTAAAATAGACTTTGGAGATTATTCCCATTGTTATTTATGTTACAGAATCGATGTTGTTCTATATTAATCAAGAGGAACGAGAGTTCCTTATATAGAGTACAAGATACGATGTTTATAAAAGAAACAATCGTTAAGTTAGAAAAAGCAACGACGAGATGACCATTACGACATAAATAGAAAGATTTTATTCTAATACCCTCCCTTAATGGTCATCATTCTAACTACCCAGAGAGAACAGAGAAGGGTACCCCCTTCTTCTCAGAACGTTGCTGCAACAAAAAACAAGAGCCTGCCACTGACTCTGCCACTTGAGATGAGTTTGCCACCAACCCTCCCAGAAACTGCAGAACTTCTGGAAATAACAACACCAACCGTCCAACCTGAAGTTGGAGAATTGTCCCTCCCTATAACAAGAGACATACCGAGAATAGCTACTACGATTTTGAGGAAAAATCGGCAAACCTTCCAATCTTATGTAGATGGACATGACGCCGCAGAACAGACTGCAAGAAGCCATGTGCAGATGTTCGCCCCAGCTGCGACCAAAAAACTGACTGCACCAAACCACGATTTTTGAGGAAAAAATTGCCAAACCCAAGATTACAAATCATCATTTTTTTTGGAAAAAACGGTAAAAACCAAAGAGCCCTCCCGAATGACAGAAACCCTGACAAGGGTATACAGGAGAAAAACTCTTACTTTTTGAGGAGAAAATTATTAACCTTCCCGAAAGTTTACAACCCAGAAGACATATTTTATTTTTTTTCTATTATGGGACAAAAAAATATTTAAAAACCCAGAACATCGATTGTTGGCTTCAAAAACAGAGGGTTTGGAACCCTAGCCGCCAGAACAAAGTTGCCCAAAAGTCGAGGCACAAAAAACGAAGCACCCAAAAAAATTGGAGATTGACCCAGTTGAGATCTCGAAAAACCCACCAAGAATCTGCAATCAAAAAAAAAAATCGACTTGATCTGAAAGGTCAAAACCCTAGCCGAAATTCCAGAAGCCCTATGCGGCATAGATGAACCAAAAACAATGCAAAAAACGGGTTGAGATCTTCTAAGATCACAGCAAAAAAATTGCAAAGACACTGGCTGCCAAATCTTTTGACAAACGCAGGCTAAAAACGCAAGCAAGAAGGTCACGATCTTCAAAAACACAAAGGTTATCACTGGAGGTCGCGATTCAGAAAATACGACCTTTTCTTCTTCCTTCAAAACTTCGCGGCCATCAACTCGAGGCACAAGCAGAAGATATGGAAAAGAATTTTGTCGCAGGTTTAAAAACAGAGGGAAGAGACGCGTCGCCCAGAAGAGAGACGAGCTAAACAAAACACGCTTTGAAGAACACCCTAGCCGTCATCACGAAAATCCCGTTACAGGTGTCGCGGACGAAATCACCCAGAAACCCAAAGACGGTGCTCAAAATGAGAAATCATGGGCTTAAAAACGGGAAAACGCAATCACAGAAAGCTCAAAGTCACGGCCAAGCATAGGGTAAACATGCAGCTCAAAAAGACAACTGAAAGTCGCACCCAAAGATCGTGCGAATCAAGAAGGAACCCCGTCAATGAAAAAACGCCCAGACAGAAAAAAAGAAACCCCACGCAATTTTTCACAGGAGAAGACGTGAATTGCAGGAGCCCAAAAAACCTTGAATTATAGCTTTGAAACAAGCCCACAAAATTCTAGCCAGAAAAAAATTGTTCTTCAAAAACCCTTAAAAATTTCTTTCGAAAGAAAAACGATTTTTTATTAACCTGCTCTGATACCATGTTACAGAATCGATGTTGTTCTATATTAATCAAGAGGAACGAGAGTTCCTTATATAGAGTACAAGATACGATGTTTCTAAAAGAAACAATCATTAAGTTATAAAAAGCAATGATGAGATGACCATTACGACATAAATAGAAAGATATTATTCTAATAATTTATTTTCAAAACCTTTGCTAGATATCACTTTGTTCAACCCTCATTCAATTCAATGAAGGAAAACAGAAAATTAAATGTGAGAAGACTAGAAAGTAAACATGTTACTTCTTCATGAATTGGTGCCAATCCAAAAAAAAACAACAATATAGAGCCAAAATACGACTATAGCTTGGCTCATAACCAAACTTTCCACACTTTCACTTCCGTGAGAGCACTTGACAATAGTTTTGATCTTATGTAACCAGGGGATTAGTTTAGATTTCAAAAACAGAAGCTTGCACCTCACTCTCCTCAGATTTCTTAAGACTAGGGTTACCTAGAAACATGTGCCCACATTCTACATCCCTAACACGTGATATTGATAGAAATCCAATTAGCAATTTGGCAGACAACACACCAAATCACTAAATCTAATCTGTAAAAACATGAGTCAATACCAAAAGAAAACAGCAATATTACAATACAAACAAAGCTTCGCTAATATGAAAAAGGCATGTACAATAGTTGCAATCTCTACAAAGCGATGTCTTGCTATAAACATGTGTTGTCGTTGCCTGCTCCAAAAGATATTTGCCTCGAATCCTCTTTTATTCATGTAATTTAAGAGAAATACAATGGAAAAACCCCAAAAGGAACCTACAATACAAATTTGTGAGACCAATTATATTATGAAACTTTGTGAGGGTACACAATGCAAAGCAAACTCAAAGTTTATGAATCTTCTCTGCATTTGTATGCATTCCACCCACATTGGCATAGACCAAGTAAGTATTCCTTTATATGCCAAACACACATTTTTTCAAGCTGGCATATATTTTGGATTGACACAAAATATCTTAACTTGTCGAATATGCTCCAGATGCTCCCACACTTTGCTGAAAATGAGCATGTCTTCTAAGTAGACAGCCAATGAGATTGTGAAGGGGCAGAGAAAATTGTTCATTATTCTCATGAGCGTTGTGAGTGCATTGCCCAAACTAAATGAACATCACAAACAACCACCAAAATAATTCTTTCTTTGTATCAAAAGGAACCTACAATACAAATTTGTGAGACCAATTAAATTATGAAACTTTGTGAGGGTACACAATGCAAAGCAAACTCAAAGTTTATGAATCTTCTCTGCATTTGTATGCATTCCACCCACATTGACATAGACCAAGTAAGTATTCCTTTATGTGCCAAACACACATTTTTTCAAGCTGGCATATATTTTGGATTGACACAAAATATCTTAACTTGTCGAATATGCTCCAGATGCTCCCACACTTTGCTGAAAATGAGCATGTCTTCTAAGAAGACAGCCAATGAGATTGTGAAGGGGCAGAGAAAATTGTTCATTATTCTCATGAGCGTTGTGAGTGCATTGCCCAAACTAAATGAACATCACAAACAACCACCAAAATAATTCTTTCTTTGTAACAAAAACTTAACAACTTGTCTTCCACACATTTGTCAACCCAATTGGAACCTAGTGTTAGCACAAGCTGATATAAATATAGGTGGGGTATTTAACATCTTTGAGGTTATCCAACATATCGCTGCTGGTAAAAGAAATTGGGCATGCCTATTATTCATAATGATTTTTTCAAGTGCATTGCTGCCAATGCAATGTCACCACATCCAACCCTCTTTTCACTGTGTATATGCAATGTGACATTCTTAGTCCAATGTGACCTCTCAATACCAGTATCTTGAACAAACACAGAATAAGTGAGCTGATTTGGCAAAAGCTTGTTGGGGATCAAGTCCATCAAGTGACTTACTTGAGAGTGCAATGAAATTCATGGGTGTTGTGAAGAGGTCCTACTCTTCTAATGTTCAATTTGCACATCTTTGCCACACTAGCAGTTTGCAAGGGTCTAAGCAATCATAGTAATCTTCTTTCCTTTTTAGCGTATACTCATTAGAAACATAAATTTTTCTTACTAAACACGTGGCATTTTGAAACATTTCTTGCTAACCATATAGATTTTGGTAACTTTACCCAAAAAGAGTACATCACAAACTGCCAACAGTGCCAGGCCATCCCAAAACAGCTTGTGTATTTGTGTATGGGAGGATGAACTATTGACTAACACAAATGCTACTTCCTTGATTCAAACAACTTTCTATGGTAAAGAATGAGGTTTCATGCTAACATAAACTTTCCTTCTTAGGGCCTATTCATTAGAAAGATGCACTGTTGACTAACACTCATACCACTTCCTTGACTTGATCAGATTTCTATGGTAAATATTGAGGTTAATTTAACACATTCACCCTTCTAACAAAATTTTCATGAATCAAATTCATCTAATTGTTATTTTTCATACTAAGTGTAGAGTTGCCCCCTTCTCACACACCTATGAGCAGAAGAGGTGCTCTATCTACCCTTCATTGGGGAGACAATTTTGTATGGTGATGATGGTGAGATAGAGATTCGCCTCCATAATTGTCTTAATTTTGTCCTAGATCTGCAATGTACCTGGTGTTGATGCAAATTCAGGAGTCTGTCTCTCTGCTACAATGCTTTCTAGGTAAGACACATCCCATTTGAGTGTCATCTTCCTTTGTGGATGTTATACCACTTTCAAATGCCCTGTTTTCTTTATATGTGAAATTCCTGGAAAGAAGGATTTGGTTGATGATATTGGCATTGGGATTTCTTCCGGTGCTACATCCTGTCCAATTTGATATCATCTATGTCTTTATTGGGTTGTATCATTGCTGGAAGTCATTTCCTTCTTGCCTTCACTTAAAATTTTCTTGAATCTCCATCACATACCTTTGGATTCTCAAGGGCTTCTCAAGCAACAATTTTTAACTATCACGTGTTCTTTCTTTGTTTACAATCTGGAATCATTTGAACGAAAACAAAAAAAAAAAATCTTAAGGATCACACATCTAAAAACCATGTTTCCAATTGTTTGACCTAGTTTGATGGGATATAGAAACATGGAACAAACTACATTTATAAAATCAAACAATAATTACTAGCAGACACAAGACAAAAGTTATAAGGTTAACAACTACATGAATAAGGATACAACCTTGTTATATGTGGTAGCTAGGAGATGGTCTCACCCCAATAACCAAGCTGCTTGAGAACACTATGATATAAGAACAAATTCAATTTGCTAAGAAGAAATATATTCCATTCCTTCTTGAATGCAATACCATCTGATAAATTAGACTCTCAATATTAATTCCACGGGCATTCATTTTCAAAACCTATATCTAGAGATCACTGATATCAATCCTCTTTTCTCTAGTTAAAAAACAATGATGTAAAACAACAATATCCAAAATACAGGTTTTGAAAGCCTATGCATTCTTGCCAAAATTATTTTTGTAGATGATTCGGCATCAAAATCCATGATTTGAGATTTTGTTTGGCCAAACCATCATGTGTTTCTTTCTAATAATTTGGTGCCAATCCAAAAATTAGTGACAAAAAAGATAAAAACAAACATATCTTGACTCGTAACCAAACATTACTGATTACAATCATTTATTTCCACAAGAGCTCTTGAAAGTTCTTTTGGTCATTTACATAAACCACTAGATTAGTTAAAAAATCATTTTTGGCAGAACTGCCTTCATTTTCACTCCTCATATCTCCTACAACCAGGGTTACCTGGACAACAAATAAATGGTCAAATCTAATGTCATAACAGAAATGAAATCGAAGCAGCTAAGATACAAACAAAAGAGAAGCAATATTGCAATGTACACAAAAGCTTTATTAATTTGATGGAGCTATGTCTGGGACAATAATATTTGAAAGAAAATGAAAACTCACAAAAAAAATCTAAAGTCATAAAAAGAAATGAAATTGAAGCAACAATACATAAAGGAAAGAAAAGCAATTTGTAATGTAATCAAAAATCTTTATTAATCTGAGAGAGCTATGTCTGAGACAAGCAATCTTTACAAGAAATAATTCAAGCAATCTTTGGACAAAAATGAATAGTCAAAAAAAAATTAAAAATTAAATGGTTCGCCCAAGAATATGAAAAGCAATTTGTAATTGAGTGGGGTTGTGGAGCATGAACTAAGATTTTTGATGCACAAAACGGTATCAAACTCCAATAAATATAGGGGCATACTACCAATGAACAGACTTTCAGTATTTTTCAAAACTGTGTTCCATACTACCACCTCAACCAGCGATCTCAAATATGCACCTTACTTTTGGGGGGACATGGAGAACAGCAATCAACATTGCATGCAGCATCCCCGTCAAAAAATGGAATTCCCATGCCACTCAGAGACGAAAAATCCAATATGTTCCAAGCCAAAATTAGAATGGAAAATAAATTATCCTACAAAATGTCTATTAATAATCTTTTATCGCTAAAGCCTCTAGTGGATTCCATAATTCACTTCAATTGTCTAAAAGAAGCCTAGACCCTACAATGTGGTTTTAAAAAAATAAAAAAAAATCCTGTAGAATGACAAAACACAATGCAGTTGAAAATCATTTTGTTAATCTAAATACAAACTATCTACTATCCTTATATTTTATTTCAATCTATAAACATGAAATATAATGATCGGCCAATTTTAAAATAGTTATTTTAGATGTGTTACATGTAAGATAAACTATCAAGATGCATCAACACAGCATAATCCGGAAGATCTTTTATAATATTTGTTTAACTCAGTAGTCTCAGGGTTTTTGTTTCATGACTAAAACAGGAGCTCTCACAAAGGAGACCCATCTTGAAATCCCCACTTGCTTTGAACAAGCTACCACAATACCTTAAGCAGATACTCAAAATGTGTGGCATGTTGAATGTTGACATTATGAAGAGAGATTCAGGGGCCTTGTTTGTGTTCCCCCCAGTCTGGATCCCACTGATGGCCTAGATTCACCATTCAAAAAACTATGACTGCTGAAATCTCAGATCCTTCACACTAATGTCTTCAACATTTCAGAAGTCTTATAATGTTTTCTAAATTCAGGAAGAGTACACCTATGCCAAGGATCCTGATGTTCCCTAAAACTTGAGGAAGTCCCTGATGCCCATTCCAGAGTCCCTGCATCCTCTGTCCCCTGATGACTGAAATATTGCCAATATGACATAAACAAACTATATTCATCTTTATCTTCATGTTCCATGATCTTCTCTAAAATTGTAATTTTAATAAATAATTTAGGGTATTCAGCAAATATTTAGGATTATAATGTTTGAAATGTAATAATTATTGCAAATTGATATGTTAATTATTGATTTCACTGAGTTACTATAAGATTAAAAAATTGGAAAGTAATGATTTTGAACTTTGAGTTACTGAATTCTTTGTATATTTGGGGCAGGATTCCCCATGTCCCCTAAAACTCGGGTACATAAACATCCTCGATACCTAGTCCCAAACCCAGTGACAAATCCTAGTAATCATTTTATTTTCTGTTTACCATGCTTATATTGTCATCTATCAGCAATTTACATGACTTCTTTGGATTCATACATTAAAAAAACATGCTTTAGTTATAAGCTTGGTCATTATAAGATTGCAAGCATACGTTATTTTTATATCCAATAAAACCAAATAGAGGAATGACTATGGGCATCTAAGGGGTTAAAAAGGGAAGGTCATGTGCATGTACATAGAGATTAGCAAACAGAGATTTCTTTCAAATAAATGGTGCAGAAGATACAGATTGCATATTCATAATAGTAAACAGGATGTATACGAAGCTCCTTACCATGTCACCACTCTGCACATACCAATGAAGTCTGTCAACCACCTGTACCAATTAGATTAAATCAATGATCCTCCAAAAATATTGAAAACAATACATCAACCTTGGAAATAGAATTTAAACAACTTGATGCGCAAAAGATTTGACAAAGAAGCATGTATAATGTTGTTTTTAGTTTGCCTAATATGTTCTTTAGTGCAAACTTCAACCATATGAATTGAAACAATTGCTTCACAAGATATTGAAGCAATGAATTAAAATTTGTACTTTCTTTTCATGTGATACCCCTGTAATACAGTAATTAAAAATACAAAATGACCACATGTTTCAAACAAACCGCACATACATTGTGTAGTAATTAGCGAAGTGTAACAACATTGTTGCAAGTATGAGTAGTTGGTGTTGTCATTGATGTCAACAAGCTTATGTTTGTGTTGTCATTA
>VDFB02193390.1:0-14501 GCA_007258455.2 Sequoia sempervirens
CTCCCTCTCTCCAGACTCTTTCCCCATCCAACCCTACCTAGACAACTCTCTCTCTCTCTCTCTCTCTTAAAATTCTCCCTCCCTCTAAAGACATACATAAATACATACAAGCATAATACATATGTACATAAAATCCTACATCCATACAATATACATGCACTAATACATATAAGCATACATACATACAAGGATATATGCATACATTAACATTAACAAAGACATAACATTAATGAAGCACAGCAATGTGAGCTGCTATATTTTGCTTTGGGAATCCTTGAGCCTTAGCATTGGTAGTTGCCTTGGAATACCAACCCAAAGTCTTGGAGGGCATTCCCAATGACTAGACATGTTTTTTGCAAATTCTACAATTTTTTCTGCACATAATCGTTCGTGGCTCACCTTCGTGGATTGCATCCTGTTCAATATCAACAAAAGAAAAACACATGGGTAATGTTAGGTTCTTCTTAGCTATCCAATCCATGTAATTTTTTTCTTTTTTAACAATGTTAAGCCTTTCATCCATAATTTATTTTGTTTTAGAGGTCTCTTTTTCACCTCTCAAAAGTAGTGTTTGGTTTTTTTCTCGTTATAAATTAACTTATTCATCAAAATTTCAAATAAATTACATTTTTAGAAACTAGACTTATTTTCCTACAATTTTTTAAATTTAAAAAAAAATCAATTACCTTCAAAAAAATTTAGGGGGAGCACAGCCAAAATTCTATTTTTCAGGAAGTGCCCACTTAGAAAATTAGTGAAAAATCAAATATTCATTAAAAAATTATCAGAAAAATCATGCATCAACTAGATACTGTTAGCTAACTTTTGACCATAGTGATTTTAAAAATACTACAAAAAATTTCACTGTGCTCAGGTCGTACAAGAGTTGCTATGTTATGTTTTTCTGACAAAAATAGCACCAATTTGTGTGTGTCCCTCTTTTGAACCCTTTAATCTCAACCATTTTCAAAATAAATTAGTAGTTTAGAAAGTAGACTTGGAGCACTTCGATTCTTATTTTTGTTCCATCTCAAAATTTTGAGTGTAACTATCCTCAATTTCATGTCCAAGTTCAGTATTTCCTGATTTCAAAAAAAAGTGGCCACTTAAGCCCCCTTTTTGGGAACCATCTTGGTGCACTTAACCCCTACATACATACAAGCATACATGTACATGCGTAGATACAATCTTACATACATATAGGCATACATACAATATACATGACATACAAGCATACATGTACGTACAAACATACAAATATATAAACATACATTCAATAGAGTAGCATTCAACATAAAGCAAGACATAACGTGAGTGTGTTATACCGTGCTTGTGTTATGTCTTGATAGACATGCTCCCCACAAACAAAAAAACATGTCAAAACTGAGATATAATGCGAGTGCATTATAACACGCGCGTGTTATATCTTGCTTTGGGAATCCCCAAGCCTTGGGATTGGTATTTTCCTTGGAATACCAACCTGAAGGCTTGGAGGGCATTCCCAACAACTAGAAATGTGTTTTTGCAAATTCTACAATATTTCACATAATCAGGTTCATGCTCACCGTCAGGATTGCACGTGGTTCAATATCAAACAATCAAACATCTAGGTAATGTTAGGTTCTCTCTTAGCTATCCAACGATGTAATATTTTTCACTTTCTAACAATGTTAAGCCTTTCATCCATAATTTTTTTTGTTTCTATGTCTCTTTTTTGGCAAAAAGCAGTGTTTGGTGTTTTTTTCATTATAAATTAACCATTCATCAAATTTCAAATAAATTACATTTTTAGAAACTAGACTCCATTCTAAAATTTTATTTTTTTTTTTAAAATCAATTAGTTTCCAAAATTTGTAGGGGTAGCATGGCCAAAATTCTATTTTTCAGGAAGTTTCCACTTCGAAAATTAGTAAAAAATCAAATATTCATTAAAAAATTATCAGAAAAATCGTGCATCAACTACATACTGTTAGCTAACTTCTGACTGTAGTGATTTTAAAAATACTAAAAAAAATTCACCGTGCTAGGGTCGTACAAGAGTTGATATGTTATGTTTTTTCTGACAAAAACAACACCAATTTGTGTATGTCCCTTGTTTGAACCCCTTAATCTCAACCATTTTCAAAATAAATTAGTAGTTTAGAAAGTAGACTCAGAGCACTTTGATCCTTGTTTTTGTTTATCTCAAAATTTTGAGTATAACTATCCTCAATTTCACGTCCAAGGTCAGTATTTCCTGATTTCAAAAAAAAAGTGGCCACTTAAGTCCCCTTTTTGGGAACCATCTTTGTGCACTTACCCCACAATTTTTTTATTTTGATGTTTCCACTTTGAAAATTACTAAAAAATCATATAATATTTTTAAAAATAGAAAAATTGTGCATAAACTACATGGTGTTAGCTAATTTTTCAGCGAAACGATTTTTTAAATACTATTTTTTTTTTAACATTTTAGGGGGAGCACACCAAGCACTATGTTATGTTTTTTTGACAAAAAAAAGGAGCACTTTGTGTGCTCCCCTTATTTGAACCCCTCAATATCTTCCATTTTTAAAAAAATACTATTAGTTTAGTAAACATATCTAGAGCACTATGAATCTTGTTCTTGATGTGTCTTCAATTTCTCATCCAAGGCTAGTTTTTCTTGATTTCAAAAAAGTGGCCACTTAAGAGCCCATTTTGGTCCCCCATTTCCATACACTTACACAAATAATATAATTATTTAATGAATAATCTTGCATCCCCAAATGTTAGTCTAATATCCAGTTAAAGGGATAATCATGTCACATCCAAAATTTAAAATTAAAATAAATCCAAGTCATCAGTCTAAGGTCAAACATACATTCAATCCTAGCCATCAAATCAACTATTCTAATCTTAGCTATTCATCTCTCAAACCAAAATAAAACCAAGATTGAATCTCTACCATATATTAACCCAATAAGATATCCACCGTCCATTTTATATGTAGTTGGTAAGGAGTTACAATCATCATTATCATAAGAGTTATTATTGACCATCTCTCTAATGGAGAACTTAGGAGTTACATAGTAGAGTGGAACATCTTGTTATGGGCATCAAGAAAGTTCACTGCCAACAATTCACCCCCAACAATTCATTGTCGTGACATATTCATCGCGTATACAATTCACCACCATCAATTCATTGCTATGGTATATTCATCGTGTATACCATAGAGGGGAGCCACCACTAGACAAAGTTGGTCCTAATGGTAGGGTTTGAAATTAATAATTTCTCATTCACCCTAAGACTCATTGTGAACCATTCACTGAATGTGAAGGATCATTAACAAAGTTCAAAGACATTAGGAACACAAAACAAACCATAATTTGGATCAAGAGATCTAGTTGCTCATAGCTACCAATATCTCTACAAAGAAATAACTTCTCTCTCACAAGCTTGAATTATAATGAACAAGGATCACCATATATTTGGATTTGGGGTTTAGTTGTGGCATGCAAGATTTAAGCAATTATCACAATAGGGAGGAAAGCCAAGGCACAAGGACATGAGACAATGGCCATGTAAAGATATTGTAGATTGGTTATTGACACAAAGGGCTATGAACATAGTATAGAGGGTGATGAGACTTGACAAGAGCATTGATGGAGTCCATTAAATGGGGCCACTCAAACTAATTATCTATGTCAAGGGCATTAAAGCATCATTGAAAGCCAAAAAAAAGAAAAAGAGGAAGACAAAACAAAAGACTCTAAAAATAAAAAAATTAAAAATAAAATGCAAAAATCACATTTCATATAGAAATCACATTATTTTTATACATATTATATAAAAATAACATAACCGAACAAATACAAAATATATAATTTTTAATATGACAAAGGTTAGAGCTTTCTTTTACAACTTACACATAAGTATATATTATTTGAAATTTTGATCTTAAAGTCCCAAACATGAAGAAGGTTAGAGCTTACTTTTACAACTTACACAGGAATTTTATTTTATATTTAATAATTATTTTTGTGTGAAACCTTTCTCTAATATTAATTTAGATATTTTCATAAAATGTACGGTCACATATGGACCCAAAAACAACTGTTTAACGTTTGACAGCTATGTTGTTTATTCAGAAAACAACATGAAAATCGTTTTCAAGCTTTTTCTATTCAATGACTTCAATTCTCCAACTCATTAGGAAAATGCGGTCACAACAGTCATCATTAGCCCATCAAAATTGACAGTTAATGGAAGTTCTAAATTGCAAAATATAGTTAATGTTTGCCAAAGTTCATCTGGGCAGGATATTCTTGACCTGGACAAAATAAAAAATTATTAAAACCAAATAATTGGTTAATAATTTCTTTACAATCTGCTTTATTATTATTATTGATCTATTCTATTGCTTGTGTAATTTTGCAGTACAGTTCAAACAGTTCCACGGAAAAGGATGTTGTTATTGAACTCTTTATATGAATAGAAAGGGGTGTGAATTTAAGTCAATCAGAAATTTTTTCATAAATTAATAAGTAAAAGGTTTTAAAATATTTTTAGCAAGTTTGTGCAAAACAACTGTGCATGTTCGAAAAAATTGCTCACAGATTTTTCTCAAAATCTGTCTTTCCTCAAGATTTTTTCATACTTGTAAGACTCTTCTTTCTTTTAAAAATTAAACAGCTATTTCAAATTTGTACAGATGGATAAAGCCAAGTCAATAGTCATCCAGAAAGGTTCAACTTAATGCAGACTCTTTGCACACTACAAACCAAAAACACCCAACAAGAGATTGGGGGTGGACAATAATGCACAGCACGTCTGTATGGAGAAAGCTGATAAAATATGTAAAAGTGAAATTATTGTCTGGTCTGGACCGCCTTGATAATAACAATACAAGTGGAAGATAACTGTAATTTAAATATGGCATGTAAATCTGTAAGAACTTTACTCAAGGTCAACAAATGTCTATATCAATACAGAATGCTGAATACGCGCTTAACAGTCATGGATTCAAAGACCACCTATTTTATTAATTATTTGAAATATTTCCTGCACCACACGTTAAGCTGTATCAACACTATAAGATCACCCAACACAGGAATTGAAAAAAATCAAAGTGAAAAGAGGTAACATGGAATCTCGACAAGGATTTACTTTGGATGGCTCCTCTGATCTCAAAGGCAGGCCTGTTCTTAGATCTAAAACTGGAAGATGGAAGGCTTGTACATTCCTTGTTGGTAAGATTTGACTAACTGAAGAGACTAAATATAACCTTAATGGAAAAATAGATCTATGTGTTACAAAATCTCTGTAATCAGATTCTGGAAGCTTCTACAATGTCATGGCATGTTCAAAGTTTTAGTCTATTTGGTTTGATATGACAGTTGTTTAGTAGAGTTCCGATTTTGAATTGTGTCGTATTATGATATTGTTATCAAGATTCAATTGTATAATTTTTGAGTCAGAAATCATTGATTCATGGTATTTTGTTACTTTGTTACAGTGTATGAAGTGTTTGAAAGAATGGCTTTCTATGGGATTGCTTCCAATCTAGTGATCTATTTGACAAGTAAACTGCACGAGGGTACTGTGACTTCCTCAAGGAATGTAACCAATTGGGCCGGAGCAATTTGGATTACTCCTATTCTTGGGGCATATATTGCAGATACTCACTGGGGGCGCTACTGGACATTTACCATATTTTCATGTATTTATATACTGGTATATAGCACATAAATCTCCCTAACCTTTGCTTAAAGATCTGAATGACATGATGTTGGTGATAGATATTTGATCTCTGTATGGTGGATTAATTTTATTTGTGATAATTATATCTAGATCTTGGTGAGAATATCTAGGTAGTAAGTAGACTTGTGGAACTAAGAGTTGTTTCACTAGAAAGACAGAAGAAAAACTTTTCTTTGTAACAAATTTTTTTCTCAAAAATCGATCAGGCTTTGAGTTTAGAGTGTAAATCTTTTTGTTTTCTTTAAGTTGGGTATCTTTCCAACGTTGTGATTGTATTCCAAGAGAGTTTGGATTGAAATGTTCTGAGTTTGTTACAGCTAATTCAAGAACACAATTTTATTTTTTGGTATGATATAGTTACAGTTTATCAACTGCATTATTCAATGCAGGGAATGATTATCTTGACATTGGCAGTTTCATTGCCATCTCTGAGACCACCAGAATGCCCAGAGAATTCCAACTATTGCAAGAAAGCCTCCACACTTCAAGTTGGGATTTTTTATTTTGCATTGTACGTGCTTGCTCTGGGTACTGGCGGTACAAAGCCCAATATATCCACCATTGGAGCAGACCAATTCGATGAATTTGACCCAAAAGAGAGGGCTCAGAAGGTCTCCTTCTTCAATTGGTGGATGTTCAGTGCCTTTTTAGGAACACTGTTTGCACAGACATTTCTCATATATATTCAAGACAATGTGGGATTTTCTGTGGGATATGCGATCCCCACTGCTGGACTGATCATATCGGTTGTGATATTTCTAGTGGGGACTCCGTTTTACAGGCACAAAATTCAAAAAGGGAATCCATTCGGTCGAATTGCACAAGTGATTGTAGCTGCAGCTCGGAAATGGAGAGTTAAAGTCCCTGCAGATCCAAGTGAGCTCCATGAATTGGACCCCAAAGTGTACGTTGAACAAGGCAGATTCCCCATTTCTCACACTTCCAACCTGAGGTAAGTTTACTCAATACACCATCAGGTTCAATTGCAATTTAAGATTCTTAATTCTAATCCAATGCTATACAAAAATTAGCAGGCAGGATTTCAGAATATTGGCATTAATTGAAGTTTCCATTTTTTTTCTTTTCTTCATCTAAGGTCAACTCCACGCCTTATCCATATTTATTCCTTTTGTCAAATACTGAGCTGGCATTTTAAATGGTTTATGGGTTTGGAACTCAATGTTAAGGCTATCAATAATATATGGATTTTTAATGGGTATTAACCAGGGTTATGCCAGAGACAACTGCAATTTGTTGGCATCTAATAATTAGACTTCAAATGGAGTTAAGTCCCCAAGAACACTTTAGTTGACCCATAAAATCGGGGTAGTGGGATTCCAAGAAAACCCATGTTCCATTGAGAGTTGTGAGCGTAAAAAAAGCCCAGAGATATGTGTTCAGAAGATGTACATCGAAAAGAAGCTGAGTACTTTGAAAATTGAAGTGAGGTGCATAATGCATTGCACTTCACAGCTGTCAAGATTCTATGCTCTCTGAGTTTCAAAGCGTTTCAATAAATTACAGTCTAGTGGGAATAAGAATGTATTTAATATGTTTTTAATAGTTGTTATGTCCTAGTAACTAGTGGGAATAAGAAGGTGTTTAATATGTTTTTAATAGTTGTTATCTCCTAGTAACTAGTGGGAATAAGAAGGTGTTTAATATGTTTTTAATAGTTGTTATCTCTTAGTAACAGTTGTTAATAATGTTGTGCAGTATTTTTTAAGTTCTTTGTTTGTTTTAGTTATTCTTTAAGTGTCGTATATTTATGGACAACGACTATCTAACATTCTGAATGCAGATTTGATTGTATTACTTAATTAATTCTAAATTATATCCTGCTGAGAACCCTTTTATCACTGAAAATATAGTTCTTCCAAGTTTTAAAGTTTAAACAAATAAAAAATGTATATGATGGGCACATTAGTCGTAAGTTCATCATTTCACTGTACTTTAACTTCCTCTTTTCTCAGATTTCTAGACAAAGCAGCCACAAAAGTCAATACAAGAAGCAGTGCATGGAACCTGTGCCCCGTGAGTCAAGTAGAGGAAACCAAGTTGATGATAAAAATGTTGCCAATATGGGTGGCCATGTTCATGCCAAGCACCATGATAGCCCAGTTAAACACATTGTTTGTGAAGCAGGGAACTCGATTGAAGAGGGACATGGGTCCTCACTTTTCCATTCCTCCAGCCTGCCTCACTTCATTTGTCACCATGTCAATGCTCATCTCCATTGTTGTCTATGACAGAGTCCTGGTAAAACTCTTTAGAAAATATACAGGGAACCCAAGAGGCATAACAATCTTACAAAGAATAGGAATTGGGCTGGTTATCCATGTAATAATCATGGTGGTTGCCTCAGTAACTGAGATCAAACGGATCAGTGTTGTCAAAGAACATCAGCTAGAAGGAGACTCAAAAGCAATAGCACCCCTCACAATCTTCATTCTGCTTCCCCAGTTTATACTCATGGGGATAGCAGATGCCTTTGTTGAAGTGGGGAAGTTGGAATTTTTTTATGATCAGGCCCCTGAGAGCATGCAGAGCATAGGAACTGCACTGTTTGCCAGCACACTGGGAGTTGGGAATTTTATAAGCAGTTTTCTTCTGACCGCTGTGACAAAAATCACAGGAAGAAAGGGGCACACCAGTTGGGTTCTCAATAATCTGAATGCATCTCGTCTGTATTACTACTATGCTCTGTTAGCTGGTCTTTGTTTCCTTAATGTGATTTTCTTTCTGGTTGTGTCTCGCTATTATGTTTATAAGAGAGAGACCAACGAAGCTTTTGACAGCAGCTACAGCCATGGTGGTATGATAGAGTGCGTGGCTGGGAATGGGAAATCCAATGTGGATGAAAACTGACAACACAGTTAGGATATAAGTAAGATAATGAAATCTTCCTTTGAGTATGGGTAATTATCATGTATCTGCATCAAAAGTCAGAAATTCTTAATAATTGACAGGAAGCTCTTCAAGTTGTAATTGCTATAAATTGATTTGAAATTTTCATGTAGAATTTTGAGAAATACAAATATAGGGTGTTCTACTATGGGCCTCTCTCCCCTAGTTATTATTAATATTTTTTCAAGTAAGAATGCCAAGATGATTTAATCATGGCCTCAAGTGTCTCCCTAAGCCACTGCACCCAACATTATTGATTCAATTATGATAGTACCTTTTACAATTTTGTGCTCTTCAAATTTTAATCTTAAATAAGAAATGCACTTCTCTTCCACCTTGTTATGTAACTTGAAAATAATTCAAATTAATTTAAAAACCAGTAAGATTTTTTTTTTTTACTTAATGAGAATGGTTGACAAAGTGTCAAGCCTATTGAAATCATTATTACATTTTCACCATACAAGTATCAATTTAAAATTAAAATTTTGTTGTTGAGTAATGGCATTTATTTATATAACTTTATCGTAATTGTTTTATTAATTTTAATAAACTTAAATTATTTTTATAATATTGTAATAATATTTTAAAATGTTTTTTTATAAATTTTATTAAGATAAAAATAAAGTATTTTTTTGGTATATGTTTTGATTAAGATAAAGACGGGTAGGGCCCATACCCTTTACAAAATGGTCATGAAGGTTAGGCAGGGGAGCTCACGAGAAGTGAGACACCCAAAAAAAAAACTAACATAGCAAAAGACAAAGCAACCGAAAACAAAGACACAGAAACAAAAAAAGACCAACAAGAAACCAAAGCAGCTATTGGCCAGAGGCCCTTGATTGCTTGTTATTCCTTTGCTAAGAATTGCACTTTTTCTTCAAAAGATAGGGGTTTCTACTTCATGGTATCCCCATCATTAGAAGGGGGAGTGGTAGAGCTGCCCACATTTTTTCCCTTCTTCTTGGAACTAGTAGCCTTCGGAATATCCTCCCCAGCCCGCTTACCATAGTTCATGAGTTCTTGCTAGAATACTTGGATGGTGACAGCTACATTCTTTACCGACTCTTTGTTGTAATCCATAATCTCTTGTAAGTTGCATAGGAATTTAACCTGATTGTTGTGCATGGTGGCCACCTCATCCTGTAGCTTATTTCTTTCCTCCAAAGTCCCAATAACAACCTTGATCTCCTCGACCTTAGTCTCCAAATTGGCCCACTTCCCAAAGGTTTTTTGGTATATGTTAGAATTATTTTATTTTATATTTATAAATTTATGGTTAATTAATTATTATTATCTATCAATAATTATATCAATTTGTGCTTCTTTAAAAATAATGAGCAGGAATAAGAGTAAGGAATGTCATTTTGAATCAAAAAATGGTGGGAAGAGCTTTAATGATGATAGCAATGGATCTTGGGATGAGGATGAGAAAGAGAGGCTTCTAGACCTTTGGTTGGAAGCCTATTAGAATGCCTCTTGTATGTGCTTAGTGGGGGGCAATATTTTTTAGCAAGTAAATGTTTAGTAGCTCGCTTGTATCTAAGAACTCATCAATGATAGTTTCTACTTTGGAGGATGTCAATTTCTCTCCAAAGATTGATTTATCCAAGTAGGGGTTGAAGTGTGTCTTCTTGCTACTTGTTGTTTGTGTGTGTCTTCTCCTATGTCGCCAAATTTTGTGGTTAGAATTGGCCCTTCATGACTTGTGGGTTGTTGAAACATGGCTTGGGAGCCTATTTTCTTTTTCTCTATGTAGGTTGTGAGTGTTTATTTTAGGGGCACCCTATTGCAACTTAGCCTACTGTGAGAGAAATATTATAAACCACTAGTGAATCCTCAAATACAATTTGTTGCACCCAAATGCCCATTTTGGAGGATAAAGAAATCTTAAAGGGGATAAATTTCTCCACCTCCACAATAACACAAGGTCTAGAAAATAATAATCATTTCCTAGATTTGGCGACCATATCCACCATCAATAGTTTTCCAAAAGAATTAGTAATACTTTATAGAATTCCTCCTCCCAGTAGGGTGGGTGCAAAAAGATGGGGAGCCAAAAAGTGGCCACCCCACTTTCAAAATTCAAAAAAGCAATAATGTGAGCACATTATAATGTGCTTGCGTTATTGCTTCAATGAGCAATAATGCAAGCACGTTATAATGTGCTCGCGCTATTTCTTTAATGAGCAATAATGTGAGCGTGTTATAACACACTCACGTTATTGCTTATTTAAGCAAAAAAAAAACTTCATATCATTTGTTATTTTCTACTATATTACAAGTTAGTTCATGGCCTGCAAACCCTTCAAGATGCTCTCATGTTCCAGGAAGCCAAAAACTACTCCATTGTTTTTCCAAATCTTTGTCAAAATTCTGCCACAACATCAGGGAGGTCAAAGGAGTAAGTTATTATTATTTTTTGTGTGAATTTGACCAGTATTAAATAGGTAGATTGAATATTTTTTTGATGTAAATTTATTTAATTTTTAGGAATTGTTAGTGCACCCCCAAATCCTCAAAATCCTAATTCACCTCATGCTCAAATCCCTATTGAAGAACAAAATCAAAAAATACCTCCAACAATTCCTCATCATGCTCCAAAAACACAAGAAAATTTAATGGGGCAGATTGAAAATAACAAAAAACAAATTGAGGAGTTAATTGCAAAGTTGAGAGATCTTTTAGGCACAACCTCACATAGAACTGCACTTGCTCAATCACTTCAATCCATAATATCTCTTGTAGATTTAGTTAGCAAGAAAATAAATAGTTGGTCTAAGAAGAGACAAGAGCTTAGATAATTTTATGCAGACAAATTATCATATAAACAAATTAAAGATGAAAAAAATATAAAATATGACTTGTGCACACTATTCACAAACCTTAAAATGAATCAACACTTACATCCTACATGCAAGAGGTTCCCTATCCATTGGTGCAACCGCAAAGGGATAAAGAACTATTTTTGAGAAAGGTGGTGGATTGTTTTTTACCATCCTCCATGCAACAACAATGAGGTACCACAATATTTTTTAGGAAACTCTATTGTGAGTTTGTCCTTTATAAAATCTCAAACTATTTTGACATGCGAGCGTTCCAGGGTAGAGGTGGGGGCTCCACACAAGATAGAGTGGGGGCATGCATTGACGCACAGTGGACAATGAGACCACTTGCTAGACCAACACATGAGCATGTGACTATCCCTTCCATTGTGAAGGAGAGTGCTAAGGTGGATACATTGTAGTCAATTAGTTCCCTCACTTAGAGCCTTATACAATATACTAGTCCTCTAGCATAGGGTGAGACAGATGAGTCTTCAAGGAGTCGAGTTCCACCTTATTTATGTTAGGCTTGTGGGCCACTCTATGTTTATGATCTTGAGGATAGTCATGATGCATGTTCCTAGGGTACATCTGCAGTTGATGAGATGGCGATGACAAATGCCCTCCTGAATGACACATTCGGCTTTGATAGTTAGGTAAATGTTAGTAAGTCCATTTAATTTAATTTATTAAATTTCATTTTTGAAATGCAATCTTACTAACGAAATTAGTTGAATGATTATAATGAAATTTCAGGGTCATAGTGTTCACCCTATTTGTAGTGGTCCTCCACCTCCCTATTACACGACGACATCTACTGCAGAGGTATGTAACTAGTAAATAACTATAAATATTACATGTGAATAGTTGAGCGTTCTATGAATGTTATTCTTATATCTCATTTTTGATGTTGAATAGGTTAATCTTGGACCTTCGATGGCAACACTTGGTAGTGGAGGTGGTCATCAAAGTTTCACTCAAGTAATATAGAGTATTTTTAATTTTAAATAAAAGTTATATTTTGTAATTGAATAATGTTTAATGACTTGAAGGTTCTAGATAGTTTGTAAGTATGCTTTGCACTTTTTAATTAATTTTATTTCAGGTTGCTATGTACTTCAAAATCTAAGAATTTCATTTATTCATGTTGTTGACCTCCAAAAATATAGGCTAGTGGTGTCAATTAATTATTCGTTTTCTATAGACCTCTTTATTGTATTACCTTTTGGGACCTCCATCAACCAAACCTAACTATTCTATGTGATTATGTTATTTGCACAACTCTTCATCAAAACTTGTAATCAATTGTCTAGGAAACAAATGAATACCTAGGGCTAATTTGTAGGATTTTGATCATTCATTGAATCCAATCCTATATGATATTGATCCACATACATGACTATGTAGAACATCTATTTATCATGAGACACATCAACTTCACTATCTTCATTAAAGTCAACTTTCATCCCTTTTAATAATGCTAAACTATCCTATATCTATTAACTTTTATTTCTAGCATGACTCTCCATTCCTTGATATAGTTTAATTTGATACATTTATTTACCTCATTCTCCCAATAAAATTTATTTATCCTTTACAAAAATGCATTGTATTATACAATGTTAAATATATAATTATTTTATGGCTGAATATTTTTCAAAACTCTTTCTTTACCCTCAACCACTATTAAATAGTGAAGATACATTGTGAAGTTTTCATTCAATAAAAACATGGTGCATAGTATTTCAGGTTTACGATCACACAATTATACCCCAAAACATACACTAATTCTCACACTAAATATTACATAATCCTATATTACTCATAAATTTTAAGTTGTGATATTGAAATGGTATTCATATGAAAATCTATTAGGTTCAAAATATTTAAGTGTTTCTTTATCTCTAGTAAACATCATCCTATACAAAACCAAATCACATTCTCAAGTATTCACTATGAAATGGTTAAAGGGTAAGTGCACAAAGATGGTTCCCAAAAAGGGGACTTAAGTGGAGAGCATTTTTCTGAAATCAGGAAATACTGACCTTGGACATGAAATTGAGGATAGTTACACTCAAAATTTTGAGATGGAACATAAACAAGGATTGAAGTGCTCTAAGTCTACTTTCTAAACTACTAATTTATTTTGAAAATGGTTGAGATTAAGGGGTTCAAATGAGGGACGTACACAAATTGGTGCTATTTTTGTTAGAAAAACATAACATAGCAACTCTTGTACAACCCTTGTACGGTGAACTTTTTTTTACTATTTTTAAAATTGCTACTGTCATAAGTTAGCTAACAGTATTTAGTTGATGCACAATTTTTCTGATAATTTTTTAATGAATATTTGTTTTTTTACTAATTTTCGAAGTGGACACTTCCTAAAAAATAGAATTTTGGTTGTGCTACCCCTACAAATTTTGGAAACTAATTGAATTTAAAAAAAAAAATTGTAGAATGGAGTCTAGTTTCTAAAAATGTAATTTATTTGAAATTTTGATGAATGGTTATTTATAACTAAAAAAACACCAAACAATGCTTTTTTCCAAAAAAAGAGACATACAAATAAAAGAAATTATGGATGAAAGGCTTAACATTTTCAGAAAGTGAAAAAAATTACATCGTTGGATAGCTAAGAGAGAATAACATTACCCAGATGTTTGATTTGTTTGATATTGAACCATGCAATCCTGACGTGAGCACATGAACCCGATTATGTGAAAAATTGTAGAATTTGCAAAACACATCTCTGTCATTGGGAATGCCTCCAAGCCTTTGGTTTTGGTATTCCAAGGAAAATACCAATCCCAAGGCTTGGGGATTCCCAAAGATATATCGTGTAAGTATAGCCAGCACGCGCAACACACTCCTGCTATTTATATCATCTCTCAATTTTGACATGGTTGTGGGGAGCATGCCTAACAAGACATAACACGAGCGCATTATAATGCACTCGCGTTATGTCTTCCTTTATGTTAAATGCTACTCTATTAAATGTATTTTTATATATTTGTATGTTTGTATGCTTGTATGTCATGTATGTAT
>VDFB02193391.1:0-24449 GCA_007258455.2 Sequoia sempervirens
AAAAATGCTTTAATGCTGCTCCAAGGCTTCAACTTTACTTGCTTTTGAAACTTGAATACTCTTGCTTGAAGACTCTTGATACTTGTCTCTTGAATTTTCTCTTGAAAATGCTTGCTCAAATTTCTTAGATGATAAAAATGACTTAGACACTTGTTTATATACACATTAACACCTAATTGATTGTTATTTAGATCCCAAAGGCCGATATTGATGCAGGAGCATCTATGGCATTTGGCAATCCTGTATCAAACTTGAGGTTCAATTTTGTTTAATATTTTTCAATTTTGGTGTGAAGTTGAAATTGGTTTGGAATTCATGTTGAAAGATGGAAAATGATTTACATTTGATTAATTAAACTTGTCAAATAAATTTTATTTACACATTGACAAGTTGACATAGTGGGTGAAAAAGCAAGAAAAGTAGTTTTAATTTATTTAATTGCAAAATGTTTGAAAAGCTATACGATGTTTTGGGATTTCAAAATATGGAGTTTTAAAAAATCCACCATGATCCCTAAAAATTAGGGACTAAGGATATGGGTGTCCAAGCCTTCTTTGATTTTTTTTGCTTTTTTAGGAGTGAAAGGGAGAGAAAAGATTTGAAAAACTGCTATCTTTAGAGGGGCTGCTAGGAATGAATATTTAATTATTTTTAATGATTTATGAGGGGATTTGATGAGAAGAAACACCACAGGTCATGCTATATTGGATTAGGAAAAATAAAGATGATTAAATTATTTTTTGGAGAGGTGGTTTGAGAAACAGAAGACCCACTATTCATGGAAGAGTTTTTCAAGAAGAATTTCAGAGGCAGAGTAAAGGGTGGTGTAGCATTTCTTTGGAGGATTTTTTTTGATGTTATTTTTTAGGTTGGACTGATAAAAAATAGTCCATGGAGTTTTTAGAATGACAGGGATGAAGATTTAGAAGTTGTAAGTGTTGTTATAACTTGCTGAAAGATAAAATTTTGTTGCAAAAGCTCATATAACTGAGCATATGAATGTATTTGAATGTATTTCCTTGCATATTTGATAACTGTAAGAAGATTAATTGTTGCATATCAGTCCATTGATGACTGAAACCCTTTGTAATCTGATTTCTTTTAATGGTGAAAATCAATGGTTTCCTATGCAAGAAGTTTTTTTGTATGTTAGTTTGTAATTTCTCTATTCCAATTGGGTATTTGTTGTGAGAATTTGGAGATGATTTATGAATTTATCATCCTCTATACATTAGTGGTATTAAATCAACAAGATCTTGAGTGTATAAATAGACCACCGAGGAGAGGTAGTTTGCACCAGGATGTGTGTGTTGTGGGTGTTGAAGAAAATGGACGGGAGAGGAGCCCATCATGGTAGAGGTAGAGGAAGAGGAAGAATGGACAAATTTGTCCATGATGATGATTTCAGAACTTTGAGAAGGCAAGTGGAAACACCTAAAGAAGAAATAAGAAGATGGTTTGCACAGAGAAGGGAATCGGTGAGTGATGAGGAAGAAGAAGAAGCTCCAAAGAATGCTATCCAAACAACTGAACAAAGAGAGGAAGTTGCAACAGTTGCAAGGGATCCATTGTTGAGAGCTTTATCAAAAATGGGGAAAAGACCTATTATTGATGTACCTACCTTTCATGGAAGTTTGAATCCAAAAGAACTAATAGACTAGATAAATGATATGGAGGAGTAATTCAAACTTGAAGAAGTTGAAGACGCAGATAGAGTAAGATTTTCCAAGACAAGATTGAAGGGACATGCTTCAATTTGGTGGATAGAAATTCAGTTAGAAAGAGGTAGAAAATGGAAGGAGAAAATCACAAGGTGGGATAGAATGGTAGAGAAAATGAAAAGGAAATTTATTCTAGTGGATTATGAGTTGGATTTACTCAATAAAATGCAAGGGTTGAAGCAATGAACAAAAAAGGTGAAAGAATATACAAAGGAGTTTCATAGGATCTTGATTAGAATGGGACATGTTGAAGCAACTAAGGAGAAGATTGCAAGATATATCAATGGTTTAAGGTCGATCATCCAATATGAGATGCATTGCTAAGAGTTATAACTATGGAAGATGTATACCAAGTTTCCTTGAAAGTTGAAGAAAGAGAATAAAAGGTTTGAAAACAAACAAAAAGGAAGAGGTCTTGAAGAGGAGGTTGAAGGAGGATCATATGGGGCAAATAATAATAAAAAAAATCAGAAAAAAAAAGACCAAGGCAGCAGAAAAAAATAGAGGGATGATGGTTCATATGGTCCTAGGGATCAAGATTCAAGAGGTAGAGGAAGATCAGGTAGAGGTTTTGGAAGAGAAACCTTTTGGGGAACTTGTTTTAAGTGTGGAGAAGAGGGTCATAGAGGATATGGATGTCCTTATGAAGAGGAAATACTAAGAAGAAGAACAAAAAATCAGAATAGAGCAGCAAATGTGAATAAGGTAGATGTAGGATCACCACATTTTGAAGAAGCAAAAGATGTTGAAGCTTTAATAGCAAGGAGAACCTTCTTGAATGAAGATGATAAATCAATACAAAGATAAGTTTGTTTAGAAGAAGATGCAAGTGCTAGAACAAGGTATGTAATTTCATCATAGATGCAGGTAGCACAACCAATCTTGTTTCAGAAGAGATGGTGAGAAAATTGCAGCTAGAGAGAAGAAGGCATCCACATCTGTATAGGATAGCATGGCTACAAGATGATAGGAAAGTTTTGATCAACAAACAAAGTTTGGTACATATTAATATAGGAGGTTATAGAGATGAAATTTAATGTGATATTATCCCTAGGGATTTGTGTCATATTTTGTTAGGAAGGCCTTGGAAATTTGACAGGAAGGCAATGCATGATGGTTATGCCAACACATACACATTGACAAAGGATGGAGTGAAACAAAAAATGAAGCCATTGAAAGAAGAAATGGGTAAAGTTTGCAGTAATGCAAGGTCTTGTTTGGTTGATGAAATCAAACTTTTAGATGCTATGAATCATGAATGTGTTAGCTTTGGTAACACTAACCATGATGAAGATGAGAAGGGTGATTTGTTGACTCAAATTGAAGTAAATATCTCAAGTGGAATGAAGGTAGTAGTAGAGGGTAAGGTAAAATATGATTTATTTGTTTTCTTTGATGAGAAAGAGAGTGAATGAATAAATAAGTTTGTTGCAGCAGAAACTAGTTTTGATAAAGTTGAATTCAAAGAGTGGAGTGTGAAGGTTAATGGAGAGTTTTTCGAAGAATCCTCGCTTGAGAAAAATGGAGATGAAAATGTTTTGAGTCTACTTGTGATCATAATTCATTTTCAAGTAATGTGGAAATTGAGTCTTTTGATGGTAGTGCTAATGCTATTTTGAGTGAAGGAAATCAAGTTGCAGTAGTGTCATGCCTTTCAGTAAGCATTGAAACGGTGGAGTTTCATGAAGGAGACATAGTGGAAGGAGGTGGAAAAGGTGGAATAGGAAATGAGACAAATAAATACATTTATTTTGATGAAGGAGAAGGTATAATTTTAATTGTTAGTTTCAATTTTCATGTAGCATATCAAGGTTGGACAATCAATTTGATGCTTTGAATTACATGATGGGAAATCGAGGAAGGATGAAGCATGATAATGTTGTAAGTTTGCAGACAATGGTGCATAGAAATATTTCAGTGGACAAGAAAATGAGGTGGATCTAAGATAGACATAAGGTCTAAAAATGTTTCTGAATGAAAATCATGAAACATTTCTTTCTACCATGGGTTTCTAATGCAGGAGCATCCATGGCAGTTGGCAATCCTATATCAAACTTGAGGTTCAATTTTGATTACTATTTTTCAATTTTGGTGTGAAGTTGATTTTGGTTTGGAATTCATGTTGAAAGATGGAAAATGATTTATACTTGATTAATTAAACTTGTCAAATAAATTTCATTTACACATTGACAAGTTGACATAGTGGGTGAAAAAGCAAAAAAAATAGTTTAAAATCATTTAATTGCAAAATGTTTGAAAAGCTATATGATGTGTTGGGATTTGAAAACATGGAGTTTTAAAACACTCCACCATGATCCCTAAAAAATAGGGACTGAGGATATGGTTGTCCAATCCTTCTTTGATTTTTTTGTTTTTTTAGGAGTCAAAGGGATAGATTTTTTTTGAAAAAACTCCTATCTTTAGAGGGGTTGTTGGGAATGAGTATTTAATTATTTTTAATGATTTATGATGGGATTTGATGAGAAGCAACACCATGGGTCATGCTATATTGGATTAGGAAAAATAAAGATGAGAAAATTAATTTTGGAGAGGTGGTTTTGAGAAACAGAAGACCCACTATTCATGGAAGATTTTTTCAAGAAGAATTTTAGAGGCAGAGTAAAAGAGGGTGTAGCATTTCTTTGGAGGATTTTTTTTGATTTTATTTTGTAGATTGGATTGATAAACAACAATACATAGAGTTTTTAGAATGGCAGGGATGAGGGTAAACCCACAAAACTAGTTTACAATTCCATTGAGGAAGGAAAATTGTATTTTTTAGATGGAAAGCACTTTAGGGGGTTCGTTAGAACTAGGAGGGTTCACTAGAACCCCCTAAAGGGTTCGATAGAACTAGGGGGTTTGCTAGAACTAGAGGGGTTTGAGTGAACCCCCTTTTAATGGGTTTATTTTTTAATTGCATTAAAGGGGGGTTTGTTAGAATCCCTCTTCTCCTCTAGCACCAAAAATCTCTAGAATTTTTCCCTTCGAAGCTCAAGTTGAGGATGAAAATGGAAGAGACTTCACAGACCAATTGGATGATGGTAGTCCTCGAAATGAGCTATCCAATGAATATAATTTTTTTTTGATGAATAGGAAACTATCTATATTAAAATAAAGATAAAGTTAGATATTCACAAAAAAAAAGGTGGGTGGTAAGAAGGCACACCCCGAGAGTCACATGGGTAGTGCCCAAAAAAACCAAAAAATTAATTAGTCACATGGGTTGAGCCCAAAATTCCATGATGAAAAAACAAATAAAAAGGGCCATTAAGTGGCCAAAGTAGTGCCAACAGAGCCAGGAGGGTCTCTATCATCCATTTTCTTCCCCCATACATCAGCGGGGTTTGGAGTGATGTGAAGAGGAGGACCCCAACCATTGTCAACATCTTTTTCCTTCTCTTTATCTTTATCCTCACGTCGAGGAAAGATTGGAAGAGCCAGACATGAAAAACTATTAATAGAGTCTGGCCAACCAGAGCTAGAAGTAGCATTGTCATAAGAGGGCCACCCATAACTGCCACCACTGCTCCCTGAAGCACCGCCAGAGGGCCACCCCTGGCTAGCCCGCAGCGGAGGAGAGCGGGTCTGCTGAGGAGGGTGAGAATCCCGTCGAAGAGGAGGCTAAGAGTAGGGATACACATAACCAATATGTTGCCAGCACTGAGAAGGCAACCGATTGTGTGAAGAGGTGGATGAAGTAGGCACTCGAGCAACAGTACACGTGGCATTGCCCTAGTGGTCCAACAACACTTGCAGGTGAGCAGCCTCAAGTGCAACTTTGTTAGCTTGCACCTAAATTTGTAAGAGCACATTAGAACAAATAATAGCTTTAACATATAATGAAACATTAATATCCATTTGAGAATGAGAAAATATGTAGGAATTTATGTCTTTCCAGATATTGAAAAGGATTTCCACCCTGAAAGTGTGCCAAAGTTGAGTATACTTAGCAGGAATTCTGGGCGAGTCTCCTAGTAGAATCATATTCCAGGAGAAAGCCTCTGGCCTAAAGGGCCGAAAGAAGTAATGAATCCAAGTCCAAAATTGTTGAGCTTTCGGAAAAAACTAGAAAAGATGCTTAAAAGTATTAGCTTGCCCACAAAAAGGGCAAGGAGGGTCCTAGACCCCTAGGCGAACAAGCTTGAGAACCCATAGGAAAGCCTTGGAAAAGAATACACCAACTAAAGTGGGCAAGTTTTGGCTCAATACTTGCAGACCAAGTGGTAGAAAATATTTTATACTAGACATGAGCAAGAGATTGAAGAAGCCACCTCTGGTTCAAACTTGAATCATAGGAAAGTGTGGTGAAAGCCACCTGTAACCAAGTCGAGGCTTGTAATTCCTGAAAGGGGTGTCTAGATACCACTTCCAGTCTCTCCACCAGGGTTTAGTCCCACAAATTCCAACCTTGTGAAGCATCTCTACTGGAATAGCATTCACCAGACCATCATAAGTAGCACGGTCCTAGTTACGAAGCCTTTACAGGGCACAAAATTCTTCCCACTACATGATACGCATTGTGGGTCTATAAAAAATCTGTTGCAAGGTCTAGATACCCTTTTTGTGGAATCTGAGTCCCTTAAGCCAAGGCAATTTAGCCAATGGCTGACCATTCCTAGCAAAAAGGGGTGACCAGCAAACATTTTACTGGTTAAGTGAAATCCCATCACAAAAACTAGAGCCAACCCAGTAAGCCAGGGCTTAACTACCTCTCAGGCTCTCCAAATTCTTTTAGCCACAAAAGTCCCCACAATTTGAATTGGTTCCTCCATAACCATAAGGGTTTGAAAACCAATCCCCTTCCAGGTGGGTCTATGCACAGGAAAGCTAGACTGGATGCAATGTTTGAGAAGAATTTTCCAGGCCTCATCACTAGTAAGGGAACAGATTATCCATTTGACACACAAGGTAGTCCCTTGCCATTAGGTGGAGAGCAACCCAAGACCTCCAGAATCTCTAGGAAGGTAGCAAAATTCCCAAGCAACACAATGAAACCCTTTATGGGAATCAATAGAGGCCGAAAGAAAATCTCAAATCAATCTTTCAAGCTTGCCATAGGCAGCTTTTGACGGGGCCCAATAGGAAGAATAATAAACATGGGTAGCCGCAAGAACCTTGGAGTACACTTGGAATTTCCCTGCTAAAGAGAGGGGATTAGTAATCTAATAAGCAAGATTTTGCTAGACCCTGGAAAGAAAAATTCGCCATAACTTAGCCAGAGATGCCTAGAAAGCAAAGGGAATGCCCAGGAACCAAAATTTTTCTCCTGGCCCAATCCACTTCCAATTATACTGCTGAAACCAAGGAGGAGTGGGCAAAATAGACTGTATGTAGCACAAATTTTTGTGCCACTGAATGGAAGAGCAGAAAGCAAGACAAAAAGTATTAAGGAAATATAGGGCCACTTTAATATTTTCTTCTTCCTCCAGGAGAGTGGGGAAAGTTAATCATCAACAAAATGGCCATTAACTAGTTGAGCCTGAGAGTTAGGTAGCGAAATACCCTTGAAAGGCTATTGAGAAATTGTGTTGTCTAAAAGGTAACTAAATCCTTCAGCCGCAAGCACATACAAGGGGCAAGCAAGCACTCTTTCCGAATGGAACGAAAGAGACCAAAAGCAAAAGATTGACGACCATGAATGGTGATACAAGCAGAGGCATCCGTTAAAAGCATTCAAAAAACCTGAATGAAATTAGGCCCAAAACCCAAAGCTTGCAACATAGCAAGAATAAAATTCCATTTAATGTGGTCATAGGCTTTAGCAAAATCATTTTTAAAAAAAAATGGCTTTTTGGTTTGAATGCCTGGCCCATTCCATGCCTTCCCAAACAACAATAATATTATCCAGAATAAACTTGGATTTGATGAATCCTATTTTCTCCATGCGCATAATTTGAGACAAAAGATCTAGCAGATCTTCAGAGCCAAAGCCTTGGCAATAATTTTATAGGATACATTGAGAAGCATCATAGGCCTCCAGTTGCAAATGTCCTTTGTATCTCCATATTTAGGTATGAATTTTATATTGCCTTTGTTTATTAAGTTACCTAGAGAATTAGCATGAAAAACCTCTAAGTAAACATGATACAAATCTTGCCCAACACAGTCCCAAAGAGCCTTGTAAAATTCACAAGGGAACAACTTCCTTAAGATCATCAATTGTTAACAATTGATTGCAAAAATTTCTTTGGGATGAGGAAAGCCTATTTGGCATGACAACAAGGCAATCCTGGATATTTGTTTTTTAAGTTTGATTAAACATAGGGTTTTCACCGAAAATCAAGCTCTCTATTCTACACATGTGGAAAAAATAGTAAATTATCAAATTTTTTTGAAGTGCACTAGATATTGATGTCCTTGATCCAGTAAAAAAGAAATTGAATTTCGATACATACAAAAACGGTTATGTTGTATACGGTTCGCCTATGTTTGAATTGTAATTGGTTTGACTTCGAAACTTGATTAAGGAAAAAATATTCAATAAAAGTCTATGAAACCAAATGAAATCACTAAATATCAATATTACAAATCTAAACTAAAAAAAATAGAAATTTATCCTTCATGGGAAAAAAGTTATGTTGTATACGGTGAGCATCACTCCTTAAAAATTATGTTTACTAAAAAACACTAGTTTTCGAAGGAGATGGAAAAAGAAGTGCAATCTGATTCCAAAATTTTTGAAAAAAATATATTTAGAATCTACAGACAAAATGTGAGAAATCACTAGTTTGCATCATCTTCAAATTCCTCATGGTTTAGCCACTATAGGTGCTCGAAAGTGAAGATTTAGTTAGAAAAAATTAGTTCAATGTCGAGTTTGGCCAAAAATTGTAAACCAATATTGTGGGATCACCCATGAAGATTCAAAAGTTGTAAGTGTTGTTATAGTGCTAGAAGATGAAATTTTATTGCAAAAGCTCATATAACTGAGCATATGAATGTATTTCCTCATATATTTGATACTTGTAAGAAGCTTAATTGTTGCATATTAGTCCATTGATGACTAAAACCCTTTGTAATCGAATTTCTTTGAATGGTGAAAATCAATGATTTCTTATGCAAGAAGTTTTTTTGTATGTTAGTTTGTAATTTCTCTATTCTAGTTGGGTATTTGTTGTGAGAATTTTGAGAGGATTTGTGAATTTATAATCCTCTATACATTAGACATCCACCAAAAATTTGAATTAAAATGGTGAATTTCCCGGTCAATTTTGAAAAAGACCCCAAATGGGACTCATTTGCCACCCTTGGAAAATGGGTCCCACCTAAGGGGACTCATTCGCCCAAGGTGGCGAGTGAGTCCCACCTTAGCTTTTTGAGGTGGGTTTTCAATTTTTTTGGTGTTTTAAGTGATTTTATGAGATTTTTAGGTGAAATAATCCTTGAGATCCAAAATAACGGGTCTTAGGGGCCTATAAATGATGAATTAAAGGGGTAATTAATGCAAAGGTACTAAAATAGGTCAAGATTAAATGAGAAATTTCCCTATCTCCAAGAAAGGGGGATCAATTTCTGTCATTACATCTAGCCCCCACTTTTGCACCCATATGACTCTACGTGCATATGTAAGCTAAAGGAATCCGAACAATACACTTTATTTCATAAAAGGATACTCATATGGAAGAATGGATCCCCCACTGTAGTTATCTGCAAAACCACAATGTTAGGAGCCGCATCCTACAACACAATTTTGTTAGTTGTTCAAAAAGTCCTCTTATCTAACTTCTCATAAAAATCAAATTTGAGGGTAGATGTGTGCCCCCCCTTGATTTTTCTTACTTTACAGAGGTGGAATCAAGGTAGCAGTCTAACCACATTGAATAAGGTAAGTCATATCTCAGGGTATTTCCAAGTACCATACCACATAATGATAGACATTTGATGAGGATAGGATCAGAATCATGATTCCAATGCAACAAACGACGTCAAAAATGGAGCTCTTTAATGTACCCATTATGTTGATTTGAATGGAGGTGTTGCACCCCTCCATTTTTGCTCGTTTGGTTGATCAGTGTTTTTATGTATGCCTCATTTCTGTTAGCACTTTGACTTTGATACTTGGCTACTTTTGGACCGCTATTTGTTAAGCGATGTAAACATTATATTTTGATGTGATGGGATTTTAATTATATGTTATCATCATGGCATGTTCTGAATTAGCATAACAATTGTTTAATTTAAAATGCTTTATGCTTTAATTATATTGTTGATTGATTAGACTTGTCAGTTTTAGAATCTGTATTGGTGAAGGGGATGGGATTGTATCGCTCGCTTGTGAGCGCCCTACGAATTTTGAGATTTCCGCTTCACGGTGTGTCTTATTATATATATATATATATATATATATGTACATTGCATGTTTGACATACTCTTGGCTTGCAGGTTGATAGGTACATGACATCGACTCCACCTGGCTTCACAGGTTTGAGCGTGTCCATTGACCAATGGTAATCGATTGGGAGATAGTAGCTAGGTTTCCCGTGCCAAGTCGCCACCCTAGTCATAGTTATCATCGGGTTTAGCGGGTTTAATCTGGTTCTTTCCTCTCTGGTTAACTATTTCTTTCCTCTCTGGTTAACTATTTCTTTCCTTATTTTAATGGTTATTAAATGGTAGATATGATCTAAATGATTATTTAACATATTTAGTTTCAATGTTGCAATGCAATTTATTCCATTGGTTATTTTGATTTAATTAATAAAATCATTTTTAGTCTATGGATTAACTAGGTTAATGCTGATAAATTAAATGAAATAGTTATTTTGCCATTATGTATATTTAAATTTAAATTTATAATGGGAATGGAAATCATACTAGATATTTAAGTTAAATGATAAAAAAAAATAAAAATAGAAATGTATTTAAATTTCACATTTTGGAAATTTTGAATAAAACATGTTTTTTGCAACTTTGAGATTTTGGTTTTTTAATGAAATTTTGAAATGCAATGAAATAAGATTTGATAATAAAAGTGTTTTTAAATTTTTTAAAAATAGAAAATATCCTTCAAAAAACTCATTAAATTTAGTGGGTGGGATATTTTAGGGGTTTGACCAAATTTGGGGAAGCTCTTTGAAAAGAAAAGAAATTTCATTTGTTATGAAATTTTTGATTTTGGTGGAGAATTTGTTTTGGCTGTGGCTAAATTTGGAGTTGAAGAGGAGATTGAAATCACCATTGTTGAAAGCTTCAAACTTGGGGAGAAAACACAAGGTTCCTTATTTTCTTTCTCCTAATTTCTTGCTTCATTTTGAAAGAGTTTTAAATTTTGAAATGCTGTTTTAGATTCAAGAAAAATCCATGGGAAATGCATTTAAACTTGCAAATTTGTTGATAGATTTTGAAATGAAAACCAAAACAAAAACTTACCCAATGAAATAGGAAGAAAAGTCAAAGAAAACCTCCATTTCAAACTAAAATCTTAAACCTTTTTGTGTTTGGACAAATTTATTTCTGTTCTTGCAAATTTGTTGAGCATTTGCACAATATCATTGTAAATGGAAAACCTAGGTATGTATATTTGTAAATATACCTATGCATATATACACAGATATATTTACAAATATACATACTATATATTTGATTTTTATTGCAAAAAATTTAGGGCTTTTGAAAAAACGCAGAGGTTTTCACCGTTCTTTTTTAAGAACATTTTTTTTTTTAAATAATAAAAAAAAAAAAAAAATTGTTTTGTTTGGGCATGGAGGGCAGGGATGAAGCCTTGCACCCCTGCGCCGCCCATGTGGGCCTTGCTCCCACTTGCTTGGCACAGGGAGGCGTTTGTGTGGGGAAAGCGGCCTTGCATTGCCCGAGCATCAGCCACACAACCCACCCGTATGGGGAGGTAGCGTGACATTTATGACTTGAGTTAGACATGCATCATTTCAAACAAAATTTTAATTTTTGTTTTGTTTATTTTTTATTTTTATTTTTATTTATTATTTTTTTATAAATATTATTTAATGTTAAAAATAATATTATTATATAATAATATATATATTATATTATATATATATAGTATTATTTTAATATTTAAATAATATTTATATAAATAATAATTTATTTATATATATATATACATGTATATATATAATGTATATATGTTTATTTTATATATATATATATATATATATTTAAATAGATTAGTTAGTTCAATTGAATTGTTTATATTAATGAGATTTAAATGTTTAAATAAATAAACATACCATAGTATATACAATGAATATATGGTATTTATATATATTTAATGTATATTGTATTTTTGGTATAGAGGAATTTTAATTAATTAATTGATTCTGAGTTGAAATAAGTTTAGTTGATTTTAGATAAATGTTTTAATTTATTAAAATATTTTGATATGAAAATAATTGTAAAACTTAGAGTAAGTGAATTGATTTAAATTTTAATCAGATGACTTCATGTATTAAGTGTTTTGACTATGATTATAATGGTGAAATTTAGAGTTAATGAATGATTCATTTTAGTCAAATAACTTTAATCATTAAAATGTCTTGATTATGGAATTTAATTGTGAAACTTAGAATAAATGAATGGCTTTTAATTACTTCAATGTCGTGAAATGAAATTGATGTATTTGATTGGATAAATGCAAGAAATGAAAACTGTGATTGACTAGATTTAGGAAATCCGAACATTAGTTTATTTAACTGCTCAAAATGCTTTTAGTGTTTATTTGTTCTTTCTCGATGTTGGGAGAATATAGTAAATGTTTTGAAGTCTTCCAGATAGGGGTTCGTTTATTGTTTTGGGTTGTCATTCTGATAGTCAACTTTTGGATTCTTTGGGGTAGTGCGTCAAAACTTATCCAATTTTAACCCGGTTATTGAGAACAGGATGTGAGGACTTGAGGTCTTGTATAGGAGTCATTCTCCTTAGGTCGCACATGTGTACCCTTGAGTGTGGATTTACTCCACGAGTTGTCTTAGAGGAGTGGCTTGCAAAGGGGGCCAACACACAAAGTGGTGTCAGGGAAACTCTTTGCAAGTTGGTTAATTCAATGATAACTAAATAATCTTTTAGAAGCTTAGGTTGCATCAAACATTAAACAAGATTAATTATGCCTCACTTATGGACCCAAGGGCTTGTCTAGACATGTGATGAGACGAGAAGGCCTGGAATGGCAAGGTCATCTATCTCGTCTTCATGAGAGGTATTTGATTCCATGGGTGCTGGGATTTCGGTAGAGGTCACCAGGATAACCCATGGTGGGGGCCAGAGCCTAGGAAGATTCCTAGAGGATATCCCTTGATGAACTATGCGATGCCACTCTTCCTAAGTCAACAGTTTGTATTTGGTCTTTGTGACATTCTCGATCTATTTTATGTCTGGAAGCAATGTGACCTATGATAGTGGTGTTAGAGTCGTACTAGAGTTGTTCGTATGACCTTTCAATTTATGTGGTGTGGCACTTGTATTTATTTCGTATTAGTTTTGTGTAGCCTATGTCTAGAGGTAGAAGGTCTTACCTAGGAATCCTTGTTACTATCTCCTAGCACGGGGGGTGAGCCTTCGGGTATCACATGGTTGGGTGGAACGTGCACCATAATCCATTGGGTCGACTTTTGTTCGTATGGACGAGACTTCTTGTTGGAGAGCTCGTGGGATCCAGTTCTTCATACTTTATTCTTTCAGTTACTTTTGTAATCTTTTACCCCTCTTGTATCAAGGTGGAAGTTGTAATTGTAATCCTTATATTTTGGAAGTATCTCATTCGGGGAATGAGTGTTGTAACCATATTGTAAAGTATATTATTGGGAGCACATGGAATTCTTATGTCTCTGATTTAATATTATCATGTATGGAATGTATGTGCAATTAATTGTTAAACAATTATATGTAATGGTTTTAAAACATGTTTCTTGTTGGGATTAAAGTAAACTCAGCCTCGTAGCCTTAGGGATTGTTGGAAATACGTAGTAAACCTACTTGTTATTGTACTTAAACAAAAAAAATTATTGCGTTTGATTAGTAAATTACCACTTTCCCTAGGGTTGCGTGGTGGGGTGTTACAGGAGGGCACTTTTTAACCCTAATATAGTAAAAACCCTAGTTTTAACTTATATAAGTGTAAAAAGTAAACTAAATTCTAACTATTTTGTCATTTACCTTCTTATAGCTTGAGATTGATTGAAGAGTGATTGAGAATGCCAAGCCGACGAGACTATAGGCCTATGAGACTAGACGTCCTATGAGACCAGGTGGCCCAAAACGAGCACTATCATGAGGTGAGTTGATTTTTCTACCCTAGATTTCTCTTTATGGATTTATTTTATGATTTTTACATATTTCTAGGTTAATCTAGTGTCTTGGAAAAAGAGTTCGCAAAGCATCCCTTTTTTTTGCAAAGTATCCCATTTTTTCGCAAAGTGTCCCTTTTGTTTTTGAAGTGTCCCACTTTCTTGCAAAGTGTCTCATTTCTTCATGAAGTGTCCCAAAAGGGGTCTAAAGTGTCTAGAACCTCTAGGAAAGTACACTAGAACAACTTTAGTACACTTTTTTGATTGTTGATGTAGAGATTTGAGATTTTAGAATGTTTATAGGATAGATTTTTTCTTTTTTGTTAGGTTCCCACCCATTTGTGATAGTGTCTGGGTGGAAAATAGATTAGCTTCCTTCGAGACTTAGCCCCCACTCTTTCAACGATGGATGTAGATATTTTACATACCATAGGATTATACTAGGCGTAACTCATGCCCCCCATGAGGTACCATGATTCGATGCTGATGGCTTTAGCAAAGTGATGGGACACAGATACATGTACATTTCATCTGCCTACTAGTGAGATGACCATCACATTAGAGGACGTACACCACATGCTCTGAGTTTTGATTCAGGGTGAGTGAGTATGTTTCCTAACAGAGCAGTTGTTCTAGGAGATGAAATACGACATGCAATATTACTTGGGAGGTCCAATGCATGATGAGAGGGTGAGGCCATAGATAGATCTGGCAATGCTTCTATACTCATGGGGCCTATTGCTTACACAAATTATGATGCTAATAGTAGCACTAGTACTCATCCCTGACAGCCGAGGAGCACACTTAGAGGGAGGACTAGTACACTTGATTCAAGGGATGGCAGAGCATAGGACCGTATACGCCTGGGGGCACAGAATCCTAGTGCATCTATACTATGATCTTGGATGATTTGTATTTCAGGAGGTGGAGAACATGGTATACTGTATGCTTTTGTAGGTGTCGTGCCTAGAGCATATCACATTTACCAAGCCGACAGGGTTCTCGTGTTTGAAAACCTTGGGGTATCCTTGAGCTTTTAGCTATCCTTTGCGACACTTTTGGTAGTATGGTGATTTGCACTTTTGGAGAGTTCAATTTGGCCGAATGGAGGAGGATGAGATCCTTTGGATACCTTATCAGTTTATGCTACAGTGGCGAGATGAGACTCAACAGATGAGGCGATTACAAATGGATATGTTCTTGATTAGCAGACATAATTAAATAGTACAACCTTTCTACTATGATCGTGTCATGCAATAGTTTGGGCAGATTTAGATAGCACCCAGGGCATGACCCTTTTTCAGGAGATTAGTACGGAGTGCCCGGAGACCTGATGATGGTAGACGGTTCATTGCCAAGGATGTTATCTACAATGACACCGAGTATTCAGATCATGATATGCCTCTGGTCTCCAACATTGATGATGTCGGTACCACAGATGACTATGAGGAGTGGTGGAAAGTATCATGATCAAATCTTGTAATTTTGATGGACGAGTTGATAGGTGATGCTGGGTCACTCCCAAATGAGGGAGAGGAGGTGGAGGATAGGGCTGAGGAGACACGCTACAGGGCTGCAAAAATATTTGTAGATTTGATAGATGAGGAGTATGACGAGGATGTAGATCCTGACTATGATGAATAGGAGGATGTGGATGAGGAGGGGGTTGAGGAGGAGGATGAGGAGGAGGATCAATCATTGAGTGAGGGTGGTGAGGTAGCAGATGAGGATCTAGCGGTCCATGAGTGGGGAGAGCCATCTCTTGTTCATGTTACTAGATTACAAACAATAGCTACAGTAGGCACTAGTACCCACAGCCATGGAAGGCTAGCAAATCCTCCATTCCCCCTGCACATGACGAGGCTGATTTCACACAACTTGCTAGAGAGCTAGGTGATGCCATTTTATTTACTATTATGCTTTATGCTCATGCTTATGTTTTAATTTTATGTGTACATATATATATATCATGTTGTGTACTAATTATATTTATGGTTTCTATCTTGCAGGAGTTGTGAGAGACCTTTAGGATCTTTATCGTTAGGTGGCTGTGGAGATAGTGCCCTCATCAGTGTATGAGGAGGCCATTGATTCAAACTATGTGCCCCCACCCATTGTGGAGTAGGATCTAGAGTTGTTCAAATTTTTATGTCACACTACGAGCAATGCATGAGAGTCTTAGGAGGTGTGTCCACTGAGATGAGGCTGCCTAGGAGACACAGTCATCTCAAACCCTAGCAGAGTTCAAGAGACTAGATTTAGAGGTAGCTAGACTACAGGCGGAGAGATCAGATAGTAGGGGAGCATCGAGAGGCCCTTGGAAAGGTGTGGGGTTTATAGTTTTCTCTTAGTACACTCAATGGATCACGATCACGATCGCATACCACCATATCCTAATAGACCACTACCAGACAGATGCGAGCATTAGGTCCCAACGGATTTGGCAGTCATAGACCTTAGTGTCATTGTATATATTGATGATATGTACACACAAATTATATATATATGAGCATTTGATGTTTTAGTACTTGTGTTTATGCGTTGAATGTTAAATGTCAATGTGATTGGTTAAATAATATTTGTAAGACAATTTAATGAATGTTTCCATGATTTAACATGCTTTATGTGATATAATTTAAACTTTTTCTAGTTTCTCTTAGATGCAACATTGTGATTAAGTATGTTATGCTAAATTAAATGTACCTATAATTCAATTAAAGAATATTAAATGCATATAAGGATCTAATTTATCACAACACACGAGATAAACTTGAATAGCATGAAACCTAAAGTCATCATTTAAAAATAAATTAAATAATCACTTTAGTGTTCAAGATGTACACAAATAGCTATTTGCCAAGAATGAAGTAATGTGAGAGCACATAGAATCGTATCCAGTAACTCTAACACTACTGCTTTACCATTCACACTATTCAAGAAGATTAGACATAATACCAACGCAAATGCACAACATTAATAGGTTCTTTGAGAGGTGTACCATCCATTTTTTTTAACCTATAAGCTCTAGATCCATAATTTTCATTGATTATGTACGGGCCTAACCAATTAGGACTGAACTTTCCTTTCTCCATCATATCAACATTGACATTACGTTGATTTTTGGATAACACCAAATCACCTTTATTAAATGAATGAGGGATTACGTTATCATTGTAACTATGTTGCATTCTTTTAGAATAAGTTTGAAGGTGCTCAAGAGCATTGATGCGCTATTTGTCAAGAATTTCAAGTTGATGCAATCGTTGTTCTCTTTATGTATTTTCATCAATAATCCCTTGAAGAGTGATTCTTAATGAAGGAATCTCTAATTCCAAGGGAATTATCACCTCAGTTCCATAGAAAAGGTTATAAGGGGTATGTCTAGTTGAAGATCTAACATTCATACGATAGGCCCATAATGCATATGTTAACTGTGTATGCCAGTCTTTATTGTTGTTGTTTACTATTTTCTTTAGGATTTCCTCAAGTGTTCAATTAGTTGAAGCTGCTGAGCCTTGTGTGGGTAGCAAAGGCAAATGTTGTGTTTAAATTCAGCTCGCATCCCATCCATTTAAATATTTCCGCATCAGGGTGGGAGAGATGCATGTTCCAATATGAAATGACATATTACATCAGTAGTTATTGAATGAAGGGGTAATGCTTCCATTCACTTCATGAAATAATCCATTGTAGTGATTATGAATGTATGTCTAATAGAAGAAGGGGGTGAAATTTTTCCAATAATATCTAGGGCCTACACCGAAAAAAGGCTAGATAGGGACTTGTGTGCGAAGTTCAGAAGTAGAAGCGTGAATCAGTTTGCTATGTTCCTAACATTTGTGACATTTCTTAACATATGCAAAGAAATCTTGTTCCATGTTTCTCCAATAGTAGCCTATATGGATTAGCTTTTGTACTAGTGATCTTCCTCCAAAAGGGCCTCCACAAGCACCCGAATGAGCTTCTTCCAGTGCTATAGGGATTTTGAATTGTTTAAGGAACCTAAGGAGGAGACCATAAAAGGGCCTTTGATGCAATACATCAGCAAGAATTATATAATTGGATGCAAGCCTCCGAAGGTGTTGTCAAGTATTCCTAGTTGTAGATTCAAAGAAGGTACTATTTTTTAGATAATAAAATATTGTTGCATACCATTCGCTAGAGTGTTCTGTGGTGATTGCTAATATTTTATTTATTTTATGTTCAATTGAAGGTTTCACAATTATGTGGATGAAAAATGTGAAATATTTTAAGGGATCCTAAGGGGATATTAGAGAAGTTGCGCTTGCCATTGCACCCACATGTCTATTATCTTTCTGTGGGATGTTATCGATGGTAAATGAATCAAACTTTTCTAATGAGTCATTGTAAGATCTTTGTATTTCGATAGCTTGTCATGCTTTGCCTGATATGTTCCATTTATTTGTCTAATGATTAATTACAAATCAACAAATATTTTGATGTCTCAGGCTCCTAGAGTTAATGTGGCATGTAATCCAACAATTAACGCTTCATATTCTGCGGTGTTGTTTGTGCATAGGAAATTCAATCGATATGATAAGGGAATAGGTTTTTCTCCAAGCGAAGTGATTATAAATCCCACATCGAACCTTGTTCTACATTTTGATCCATTGAAATACAATTCCCATTCCTTTTCATACTCTTGAATTTTCAACACATTCTCATCAGGGAATGTTTCTTGATAAGGTAATGCTAAGGGGGAAGGAGCATCATCTAAATGGTCAGTCAAGACTTGTCCTTTTTTCTTTTTTTTTTGTGAATCAAATTTAAGGTCAAACTCAGTAAACAACATAACCCATTTAGCTAATCATCCTAATAAATCTATTTTATTGAAAAGATGTTTTAGAGGATCAAATTTTGTTATAGCGAGTACAAGGGCCAAACATTGTTTCTCTATCATTGTGTATCGCTTCTCATAATCTATCAAGGTTTGGCTAATGTATTAAACAAGGTTTTCCTTACCATTTTCATCTTGTTGAGCCAACAATGTTGCAAGAGCATGGGTTGATGTTGTTGTATATAGGATGAATGGTTTGTTTTGTATCGCAAGTTGTAGAACCAGGGGAGTAGAAAGATAGTCTTTCAAATCCTCAAAAGCATGTTTACAATCTGTATTCCAATTAAATTGAACTTCTTTCTTAAGGAGATGTGTGAAAGGTAACATTCAATATGTTAAAGATGCCACAAAGCGACGAATAGCTTGAATTATTCCTTGCAAGGTACATAATTGAGAGATGTTTCTAGGATGTGGCATATTAACTATAGCATTAATTTTCTTTGTGTCCACCTCAATGCCTCTTTGAGATATGATAAAACCTAGAATTTTTCCAAAATCTACACCAAAGAAACACTTTTTTGGATTCAATCTCATGTTGTATTTTCTCATTTTCTTAAATATTTTTTGAAGGATATTTACATTGTCTTGTCTTTGTAAAGATTTGGCAAGGATATCATCAACATAATCTTCCAAAATTGTATGTATGTAATCATGAAATATCAATGTCATCACTTGTTGATATGTTGCACCCATGTTTTTCAATCCAAAAGGCATCATTACCCAACAAAATTTTCCCCAAGCTGTTGTAAATGATTTCTTATATTGGTCTTGAGGATTGATAAAGATTTGACTGTATCCAGAAAATCCATCCATGAATGACAAGAAAGCATGTCCCTAGTCGAGTCTACTATCATATTGATATTAGGAAGGGGAAATTCATCTTTTAAAGATGCTTTATTCAAATCATGAAAGTATGTACACATCCTAATATGATTGTCTAGTTTGGCGACTGTGATAATGTTTAAGATCCAAGGAGAATAATCTATAGGTCCGATAAAACTAGCTTCAAGGAGCTTTTCAATCTCAGCCTTAACCAGTAAGGCTATCTTAGGGTTCATTTTCTAAATCTTCTATCTAATGAGTTTATCATTTTCGGCAAGGATTATATTGTGTGTTACAATCTTAGGATCAATGCCAGGCATATTTTAATAAGTCCAATCAAATAGTTTGGGGAAGCCATGAAGTAAAGTTACATGGTCCTCTTGCTCCTCATCATCGAGGCACTTTCCTATTTTAATCACCTTGTCTTCATTGTTAATATCCATTTGAATGTAAATTGTATCTCCTAAAGGCAGTGCATTTTGTTTTGGAAATTCAAGGTTGTATTCTTCATTGTTCATGTCAACTTCGTTACTTTTTTCTTCTCCATTTGTTTGCTTGGTACTAATCATAGCACATGTAACCCTTTTATTATTAGAAGGAGTGGATGGTTTATCATAAACTCCTAGTATTTCTTTCAAGGCTTCATCATCTTCAAAATACTCCAATGATTCTTCACAATTTATATCAATCAATTAGGGGTGCTTCAAGGTGAGAGTTGTTTTAGGATTACACATGATCCAGTGTTGATGTTTAATGATGATCTCTTTGTTGCTTGTGTAACCTTAGAAGGGCAATATCCCAAACCACTTTTTGTCTCTTGCATATTAGGTTCCATAGGAACATGAATGCCTGGTTCTTTCTTTCCACATCCTTTACCAGTATAGCTCAATTGTTTCACAAGTTCATAACCTCTCCCATAAAGTTGTTCCATTTCCTTTGGGTTTGGTGGTTGTTGATAATCTATCTCATCAAAGTTTGTTGTATAGCTTGTGTCTTCTTCGAGAGTAGATGAGGTAGATGCTTGTGAATTTTCTTTTGAATTGTGTGTTGACATAACCATTGGTTGTTTTTTCTTTTCATATTCTTTTCTTGTGATCACATATTCTCCCATAAATGAAGGTGTGAATTCCAAGGAACCCAATCATCATCCAATAATTTCGGCACCATTTCCATTTCTTGTTTGTCTTCCTTCATAGGCTCTATGTTGGATGTTGGAATTAATGTTCTTAGAGGACTTGTTCCTTTTTCGACTTGTAAGCAACTTTCAAGCTCGGGGTCTATTTCAACTTGGTATACCTTATTGTTATAGACATATTTCATGATATGATGAAGGGTCGAAAGCACCGCATGTATCTCATGAATCCGTGATCTTCCTAAAAGGAGATTGTATGAAAGGTCACATGATGCATAACATGAATAGGAGTTTGTAATGTTTCCTTTTTGACTGCAAGTAATCACACTAAGCGGTTGCTTTCCCACATTTTCAAATCCTCAAATTGATAAGGAGTCAGGATCAATTTTTTACTTATTGACACACAACCTATCTAAGAGGTTCACACTGTAGACATTAAGGGCTAAGCCATTATCAACAAGGGTCCTTTTTATTCCTATTCTATTTAATTTGGCTATTATCATGAAGGCATCATGTCTCTTTCTCATCTCCAAGAGAGGGAGCTCATGTTGGTGAAAGGTAATGTCTACATTAACTATATTCATTCCTTGTATTAGAGCTTCCACATTGTTTGCATTTGTATTAGGAGGGATCACAACGTGTTGTAAGGTTGTTTGAAGCATAGTGTGATAGTAAGGTGAATTCTAAATTAGGTCCCAAAGGAATATATCTTCGCGGGAGTATTCTTCGACAAGATCATATTCCTTCCCACTATTCGAAGGAAAATGAGGAGCACTAGGAAAAACAGAGTTGGGTAAGGGTAAGGTTGTTGGAGTTGGTTGTTTTGGTTGCGGATTGTTTCTAGTATTATATGTATGAGCAATTGTATTATGACTTGGTTGCTACAAAACATTATTCTTAGGTTGATAAAGGATAAATTTGGGTTTGCTTTTAGGTTGAGGTTTGTGTGAAGGTGGGTAAAGGATGAGTTGAGGTTGAATCACATTAACGTCTCTTATTTTTGGTTTGTCATAACAAGACTTAGTGGATGAAATCTGTGAGATGAAATACGCAAGGGATTCATCTAACATTTCAAAGTAATCGCTACTAAAAAGTTTGAGGGTTAGGTTAACTTGGAAAGAGAGATTTGACATAGTCAAATAACTAAACTTTTTCCAAGTGGCTTAGGGGTGGGGTCTTGTTTTTTGTTTTTTTTTTCTAATGTATATGTAATGTAATCCAATCTGAATGAACTATGAAATATTGCTGAAAATGAAAAGTGCACAAATCTAATTCTATCCACAATTTCAATGACTGTAAACTATTCTATTTTTAATGATTTGAATGCAATAGAAAGTATGCAACCTAAAACAGAAAGACAATAACAACAAACAAAAACTCAAAAACAAGGAATTTAACTTTGTGAAATGTAGTCTAAAATTTGCACTGGGAAGTTGATTCACCCAAGGTGGCGAATGAGTCCCAATAGATATTTTTTTCAAAATTTTATGAATTTTTTAGTTGATTTTTGTGTTTTTTATGTTGTTTTAGAAAGATCCTAAGTGCAAATAAAGATTTTGTTGGATTTTTAGTGATATGAGATGCAAAAAGGTAAGCTATATGAGCTTTCACTAATGCAAATTTGAAAACCCTAGAATTCAAATTAACTAATGCAAATCCTAATGCAATGTTAATGCAAGCCAAATCTAGGATGATGATGGACTCCAAATCAGAGAATTAATGTTCTAAATGTAGGTTCACCAAAATGAAATGATGACAATGTGGGATGGATGCTAGAATATGGTTTTAGACGTAGAGCATGCCCACTTTTCCAATTTCATTCAAGGGTAACCCTAAAGATTTCAATGCAAAAGAGAAAGAAATATTGTAATAGGGTTGTCTTAGGGGTTAAATACAAACTACTAGGGGGTTCACCACCAAGTTCAGACTTGGAAAAGATAATGAAATGCAAGATGCAACACTAAAGCCTAATTTAATGCAAGGTAACACTAAATGACTTAGGAAAGTGAATGAAATGAAACAAAAAACTAAAGATAGGAAGGTGTGCACTTGGAAAATCTGGAGATGACCTAGATGAGTTTTGAAATGTTGAAAAATCTAACTTTTTGACCTAGTGGGACTCATTTTCCATTTTGGGAGAATTAGTCCCACTTCTGGATTTTTGCACAGGAGTCTGTTTAAGGAAAAAGGCTATGAATCTGCAAACAGATCGGAAAAAACACCTACAATGGGACTCATTCACCACTCCTGGTGAATCAGTCTCATTATGCTTTTTCAAGAATTTAAAGTTCAGATCTACACTTCAACACTTTCTCTTTCCTTCCAAAATAAATTCTGGATCTGAATCCATGAAAAGACTTGCAAAACATAATATAAACTTGATTTTCTAATGGGGGGTTTGCCTTGGTCAAACCCCTAGTTTGGCAATTAAACTTTGATGAAAATAATGAATCATGAATGCCGATATGACTGTAAATCCTAACCCTAAGTGTGTCTAAGATTAGGAGATCTGAAATATAATGCAATCCTATCCTAATGTGCAAGAACAAGATGCTTGGATGAAACTTGAGTGATGCAAGACTCACTTTAGAAGATCTTTAATCACCTTAAATGAATCTCAAAGATGCATAAACCTTCCTTAGGCTAAAATTAGAGTGACAATGGAGGATGGAATCGCTTAGAAAATAAGTCCTTAGGCTTGGTTTAATGGCTAGTTACATCTCCCTAACCTAGAATTCTTCATGATTCACCATAGACAACCATGATCAACCCTTGAAAATGCTAGATCTTGAATAAAAGTGAGCTTGAAGACCTACCAAAAATGCTTTAATGCTGCTCCAAGGCTTCAACTTTATTTGCTTTTGAAACTTGAATACTCTTGCTTGAAGACTCTTGATACTTGTCTCTTAAATTTTCTCTTGAAAATGCTTTCTCAAATTGATTAGATAATAAAAATGACTTAGAAACTTGTTTATATAGGAATTAACACCTAATTGACTATTATCTAGATCTCAAAGGTTGATATCCATGAAAAAATTGAATTAAAATGGTGAATTTCCCACTCAAATTTGAAAAAGACCTCAAATTTGACTCATTCGCTACCCTTGGTGAATGGGTTCCACCTAAGGGGACTCATTCGCCTAAGGTGGCGAATGAGTCCCACCTTAGCTTGTTGAGGTGGGTTTTCAGGATTTTTAGTGTTTTAAGTGATTTAATGAGATTTTTAGGTGAAATAAGCCTCGAGATCTGAAATAATGGGTCTTAGGGGCCTATAAATGATGAATTAAAGGGGTAATTAATACAAATGTACTAAAATAGGTTGAGATTAAATGAGAAATTTCCCTATCTCTAAGAAGGGGGGTCAATTTCCGTCATTACAGAGGCTTATTGAATTTTGTTGACCTTAGTTTCTATGTTTGTGAATTCTTATCCACCATAGCTTAGAATTATGGTGTTCACTTCCAAACCTCCTATAGTGTAAAAAAAAGTATACCTTTAGATTTTCACACTTTTTTGGGCCCTCCCTGGTAGAAATTGGCTTTTTTATGCCTTATTTGGTCCTATTTTGCATCCAAAAGCCTTATTTAATGCATTTCTCTGAGGATAATCCTAAAACTTATCAAATGACTAATCATAATTTATGATTTTTGGTTGTG
>VDFB02193392.1:0-10006 GCA_007258455.2 Sequoia sempervirens
GAAAGTTGCACCACTTTGCAACTTTCCACTGCTTCCATTTGACACTTTTTCCATCAACTAAAAAATGGACACCACAGGAAAACCACTCCGAAATAACCAAAATCGAGAGAGGTTATTGTAGAAGGGCCCAATGCAATCCCATGGGATTAGACAAGAAGTCTCTAAGTTTCACAGTGTCTGAGTAAACTCATGCTGAAGTTTGCAGTCATTTTTCCCTTTGGACCCTTAAGGGATCGATCCGGTTGAAGGTAGCTCGAAGCAATTCCGCGTTGTTTGGGTGTGAAAGAGGACCATTCCTAGTGTAAAAATTCCTATTCGGATGCATTGGAACAATTCATTTGGTCACACGAGTTGCAGAACGAAAGTTGCACCACTTTGCAACTTTCCACTGCTTCCATTTGACACTTTTCATCGAAAGCCCCGGACACCGCGGAGAAAACCGCCGAGATAACAGAGAGGTTATTGTAGAGGGGCCTGCCAGTCCCATAGGATTAGATGAAGTTTTAATAAGTATTTGTTTGAGTAACCTCGCTTCAAAGAGTTTGCAATCATTTTTGCCTTTGGACCCTTAAGGGATCGATCCGGTTGCGACATGGCTCGGGCGATTACCGCGTGTTGGGTCGCGAAAAGGACCATACTTCTTTATAAGCATGCCTATTGGGGCGTGTTGGAGCGTCTGTTTGGTCACCGCGATTCGCGAGCGAAAGTTGCACCACTTTGCAACTTTCGCGCTCCATTTGACTTGACCCTGCATCAAGCTGAAAGCCCGGACTGCAGGCCACTCGAGGATAATAAAACGAGAGAGGTTGGCCAGGGGCACAACAAGACATCCCATGGATTAGGCGATAATTTTCTAAAGTATCACGGTGTCACGAAGGTAACCTCATCTTTGAAGTTTGCAATCATTTTTCCCTTTGGACCTTAAGGGATTGATCTAGTTGAATGTAGCTCAAAGTGATTCCATGTGTTTGGGTGAAAAAGATGACCATTCATAGCATAATATATGCCTATTCAAACACATTGAAATAGTAAATTTGGTCACATGAGTTTTTGAATGAAAGTTGCACCACCTCGCAACTTTCCACTACTTGCATTTGACACTTTTTCATCAATTGAAAACTAGACACCGCGGGAAAACCACTACGAGATAACAAGAGAGGTTATTGTAGAGGCCCAACATGATCCCATAGGATCAGGCGAGATTTTAATCACGATGTCCGAGTAACTCATGCTAAATTTTTGCAGCCATTTTGCCGTTTGGACCCTTAAGGGATGCGATCCATTGAGAGCGTAGCGCCGGGCGATTCGGCGTGTTTGGAGATAGAAAGAGGACCATTCTAGCATAGAAATTCCTATTGGGACCTGCGTTGGAACAATTTGTTTGGTCTGCGAGTTCTTGACGAGTTGCACCACTTTGCAACTTTCCACTACTTTCATTTGACACTTTTTCCATCAAATGAAAACTAGACACCACGGGAAAACCACTATGAGAAAACCAAAACCGAGAGAGGTTATTGTAGAGGGGCCCAATTTGATCTCATAGGATTAGATGAGAAGTTTTTAAGCATCACGGTGTCCGAGTAACCTCATGCTGAAGTTTGCAGCCATTTTTCCCTTTGGACCCTTAAGGGATCAATCTGGTTAAACGTAGCTCGAAGCGATTCTGCTTGTTTGGGTGTGAGAGAGGACCATTCCTAGCATAAAAATTCCTATTTGGATGCGTTGGAAGATTTTGTTTGGTCACACAAGTTGCAGAATGAAAGTTGCACCACCTTGCAACTTTCCATTGCTTGCATTTGACACTTTTTCCATCAATTGAAAACTGGACACCACGAGAAAACCGCTCTGAAACAATGAAAACTGATAAAGGTTATTTTAGAGGGAGCCAACGCAATCCCATAGGATCAAATGAGAAGTTTCTAAGCATCATGGTGTCTGAGTAATCTCATGTTGAAGTTTGCAACCATTTTTCCCTTTGGACCCTTAAGGGATCGATCCAGTTGAACAAAGGGTCTATACTCTAAACTTATCTAAACCTTACCAACTCTTGGGGAAGCAATTCTAAGGTGTCAAAACTTCAAAATCCACAATCAGATCTCAGTTATACCATCGTACGATGGGTAAACCACAAAGCCCTCTATTGTAGCCTAAACCCTAGGGTTTATTGAAAATGATACTTCCAAAGCTAACCACAACCTAAAAATTACTCAAACAAGTTTGTGATACCCTACACAAGCTCAAACAATCATAAAATAATGCTGCCCTACACAAAAACACAATTTGACTCTTCAAAACCACCATTTTTCTTAAAGAAAACTCACTTTTACACACATGGGTTTCAATTCATTTTTGGTGGCTGAAATTGAGTTTCTAAGTTGGAACTCATCTTTCTTCCTCTTCCACCAAATGTTGGCCCGATCCACACGTCTGCCAACCTAATTGAATTTTTTTTGAAAGCTGAAGTTTCTCTTGAGTCACCAGTGTTTCTCTGTCTACCTTTTCAGACTCTTTCATTGCCACAAATCGTCTCTGGGATTTAATCATTTGTACCACATGTGGTTGATGTGTTTTGAATCCTTGCATCTAAAGGAAATTTCCTCAACATAAATACTGCTAGGGAATTTCAATGTTGCCATTGTAGTTGACATTAAAGCCAGTACCTGCAACATTGAAAATTATCCTTATATAAGAACTCCCTCCATCTTGTTGGCTTGTAACACTCTTGATGATGGCTACATGAAATCTGATTTTGATTTCTCTTCTACATTAGAGGGAACTCATATATCCTTGTTAGACTCTTAGTTATCGGGAATCGAATCACTAACTCCATATTCAAAATTCCCAACCATACCATCTTCAATAAATTGTACAGTTCAGTTCATTATGCTTTCATAATACTTTATATCCATGGAGTTCAACCATTCCTTCATGCCATCAAGTGAAGATTGAGGAATGACATCAATGTGAAGTACATCCCGCTTGAAGTCTTTCAAAATAATAGTCATATCAAATTCCTTTTGCCCAAGTCACACTCTCTCAAGGTTAACAATCATAAATTGACCTTCTTTCCCCTCCTAAAGTTTGGACCACATCCATTGCCTCCACATAAATTTCGACATCCAGCAGTGTGCTTGGTTCCCATGCCTTGATATGGTTATGCAAATGAAAATGAAGCAAAGTAATCACCTTCTTCTGCGTTGGCTGGAAGAATGCATGCTTAATGTTTTGATACATGATATCAACTCTCTCTTCTGCTCTCATGGTTGAATATCGAAATCTAGTATGGTGGGCCTCCAGAGTTCCAGTCATCTTTCTTCCTCTTCCACCAAATGTTGGCCTGATCCACACATCTTCCAGCCTAATTGGATTTGTTTTTTGAAAGTTGAAGTTTCTCCTGAGTCACCAATGTAGCTCTCTCTTCCTTTTTAGACTCTTTCATTGCTACAAATCATCTTTAGGATTTAATCATCTGTACCACATGGTTGATGTGCTTTAAATCCTTGCATCTAAAGGAAATTTCCTTTACATAAATATTGCTAGGGAATTTTAATGTTGCCATTGTAGTTGGTATTAAAGTTGGTACTTGCAACATAAAGAATGATTCTAATTTCTCTTCTACATTAGAGGGTTCATATCCTTGATCCGACTCTTCTGAATTATCAGAATCAAAATCACTAGCTTCCATATTTACAAATTCCTAACCAACATATTCAATAAATTTATTTGGATCATTAGTAATAGTCTTCAAATTTGGTTGCTAGTACAAATTCATTCTGCTTTCATAATACTTTATAACCATGGAGTTTATCCATTCCTTGATGCCATCAAGTGAAGATTGAGGAATGGCATCAATGTGGAGTACATCCTGCTTGAATTCTTTGAAAGCAATAGCCATATCAAATTCCTTTTGCCCAAGTCCTACTCTCTCAAGGTTAACAATCTCAATCTCACTAATAATTACTCTACCAAATAGTTTACCATAAGAATAATAAAAAAGTAGAGGCTTTGAAAGGAACTCCATGAAAACCAAGCTCTCTAAATGGTACATATCAAACTCTAGTTCAAAATATTTTAGATGAGGCTGCTCCCATAGCTCTCTTACTGCAGAAAAATCCTTTTCTTATTGATTTTATTTTTCTTGTCCCTCTCTTGTTGTTCTTCCTCAATTTCATCAAGATCGTACATTGACCTTCTTGCCCCTCTAAGTTTGGACCACATCCATTACCTCCACATAAAACTGGACATCCTTGGTCTTCTTGGTTCCCATGCCTTGATATGCTTATGCAAATGAAAATGAAGCAAAGTAATCATCTCCTTCTCTGTTGGTTGGAAGAATGCATGCTTACTATTTTGATACACGATATCAACCCTCTCTTCTACTCTCATGGTTCAATACCAAAATCTAGTATGGTGGGCCTCTAGAGTTCTAGTCATCTTTCTTCCTCTTCCACCAAATGCTAGCCTGATCCACATGTCTTCCAGCCTAATTGACTTTCTTTTAGAAAGTTGAATGGTGCAGGAGCACCCACACCTCACCCTCAATTTATGATTGTTTGATGGTAAATTGGGAGGATATTTGGTAAATGTTAGTATGTTGAGGTCTTTTTGTCTTGAATAAGGTCTAATGGACCAATCTTTTATGTACTTTGGGAATTAGTAGGTTAGGGTGGACAAATGTGCAAAAGCACTCTTGAATTAAATAATTATTGATATTGCCATAAAGGAAAATTATGTAAAAAGTAGGTGGGAGTGCAGAGAAAGAGTCTAAAATTCATGTTATAAGGGTGTCTACATGGTCCTAGGCCTTTAGAATAATAAATTTGCATGATAAAGCTTGTTAAGCAAAACCATTGTTAAATACTAGTATTTGTAGGCTTAATAAGGGTTTAGTGGTTCAAAGGTAGTTATGGGAATTGAAGGGAGATGATTCTCATTTGAAATTTATTAAAAACATCATTCAAGCCTGAATGCTCTTCACAATGCCTAAAACTATGGAATTTCAACATTTTTCTGAGTTTTTCAGTTTCTTTTCTCTGTGTACGGCCCAGTACAGGCCTCCTATGAATAGAAATTCATGAAACACTATGGTGTCAGGTCTTAACCTAGATTTCAATCTATTTTGATACACCTTTAGTTGTTTTAGTGAAAGGAAAATCCATTTATCTTTATTCAGCCTATACAAACCAGTAGGGTCTGAGTTTACTTTAATTTTTGTGATGGAGCCCTTCCTCCTACTATGGTGAATTGTGACTCGAAGGAAAGGTTTACAATGTGTTTTTTTCAAGTTTCCTTAACTCTTTTAATAATGGTAAGTCGTTTATAGGGCTGGTGATGTTGTTTTAGGCTGAGAATGTGAGATTTTGGCTTGAAATAGAGGAACCAAAGTGATGTTTTTGAGATCTACTGAGTCTAAAGGCTAGGTGAAGGTTTATTATGTGTGTTTAGACCCTAAAAAAAAATTGATGCTTTGGTGAGGTTTAGGACTTGGAGTTGTGAGATGCTAAAAACCCTAGGTATTTGTTAGGAAATTGATGGTTTTAAGAAATTATGGCTTAGAGGTTGAGTTTTTTTCTAAAACCTATGGAATTGGGAGTTTTGTGACCTATTTGATGACTTTCCAAGAGATTGTGGGGTTAGAAGAAGTTTAAAGAGTAGTTTGTTTGTAAAACAGGGCTAATTTTGTAGCCTTTTTGTAGGGCAGTTTGAAGGATCTCCAAGAAATTGCAAATATTGATGATGAGATCATCCTTGAGAGGCATTCTCTAAAATTTAAGCCAAGTTGTTGAGTTTGGAACCCTTTTTGTTAGTAGTTTTTCCAAGATGGCCAAATGAAATAACAAAGGTTGTTGATTTACTAAAATTTGATTTGTTTGAGTCTTCTCCACCTTGACTCTGCATCACTAAAGTTTCTCCTGAGTCACCAGTGTAGCTCTCTCTGCCTTTTCAGACTCTTTCATTGCTATAGATCATCTCTGGGATTTAATCATTTGTACCACATGGTTTATGTGCTTTGAATCCTTGTATCTAAAGGAAATTTCATCAACATAAATACTGCTAGTCTCTGAAGGTTAACAATCTCAATCTCACTAATAGTACATTTACAACCATATTCAAAGATTTTCCTTCAAAAGGCTACAAATTCAAATATTGACTTAAATAGCCTTCAAGAGGCTTTAAATAGCCTTTACAAATGATTCTACATCTTTCCAATCATGCCTAACTGTTCTTTTTGTAACTAACATGACTTATTACATTATAAATCAATTGTGGATGTGTTATGACCTTATTCAATTGACAAAACTCAAAACAAAAAACTAACTTAAAAGATTTCTGTGAACCAAATTTTCTCAATAACCTTGGTGCCCCTACACCAAATTTGATTATTTCAGTAAATGTCATTACAAGTAAATCTCATTACAATGCCTTAGGTACTCTGTTCTCACAGATATTTTACAATGCCACTCATACATTCGAGATTCTCTTATAATGTCTACATCATAGGTTATCATTTAGAGTTTAAATTCAAATGAGAAACTTGAGATTTCCTCACAAAGCTTCACACGCTCTTTTATAATGGCTTGAAATCAAAATTAAGATTTTTCAAGATCATCAAAATAAGGATGTTGCATTGCTTTTTTGGCTGAGATTCTCTTCGATGGCTCCAAAATCAGCATTTTCTGCAAGGAGAGACCAATCAATTTTTACTAGTTTAGTTATAGATAGGCAAAGTAAAAGAATAAAAAGAAACAACTCATGTCCAAAATGGAAATGAAATGAAATAGATGGAAGGAACTTATAGATAGGCATGGCAGTCTCTCAACTTAGTCACTCCTGCTCATACATCTTCACTGTGAGCTCCAAGATACCTATTGCACACAACACCTCTCATGAATCTAGAATATCTTGAAATTTAAGATGCTCCTATAATGTCTACATCACAGGTGCTCATGATAAGGTTAACTTCAAATGAATAACTTGAAATTCCCTCACCAAGATTCGTATGCACTTTTGTAATGGTTGAAAATCATAATTGAGATTTGTCAAGATCATCAAAATAGGGATGTTGCATTGCTTTTATGCCTGAGATTCTCTTGGATGGATCATAAATCTGCATTTTCTAGAAGGGGACACCATTCAATGTTTATTGGGTTACTTACAAATACACAAAGTAAAATAAGACATGATAGCATTGGCATCAAACAAATTAACATGGATACAAGTATAAATTAATAAGAACCATTGTGCATATACTTACAAATTAATCCAATGAACCATCCAGATCTGCTCTATTCTTTATTGTGTCAAGTATTTCCTCATGGTCAGACTCACAGACCTTCCACAAGGTCTTGTTCAAAGGTCTACCCCCATATTTGCTCAAACGAACATTGGATGCCACAACAAGGTTCAAGTAATGAAGAATCTTACGATGCATGCCAAATTCCTCAAACAACCAATGCTTAACACTTTTATGTGGGTACCTTCTAAGCCATGTTCTAGTAACAACAACTGAGCATGTAGGGTATTTGATGTTTTCTCCATCCATAACAGGGGCTTCCAATTTATTTTTGGCCTCAACACAATGACACAAGTAATAGTCCGTTCCCTCTTCATTTTCTTCATCTGCAATAATTGCATAAACATGCCCTACATTGATATGTGCAGAAAATCACTTGAAATTAGTCAACATTACGAATACAATACAAAGTAAGATAACAATATGGAATTTCAAAAACTGAGAAAGTAGATATATTACCTAGTTGAACTAGATTTGATACGTGGTCAAAGTCGACCGATGATTCCATCTGTGTTAGTTCCAATGCCATCAGAGGGTGATATGTGTGAAGTGGTCTAAGATAACTTGTCAACCATTTGTCAACTCACTCCCCTGACTCACAATCATTTCAGGCTTGCATTGTACATGAAGAAAAAAAACATGCCATCTTATGTGTATCAATACTCCATGAACCTACATTTGAGCTAAGGAAAGAGTGTAGCTCACTCAATCCTATTAGTGTACAACAATCCTCATATGGTGCAATATTAGTATCATCCATCAACCAAAAAAATCTATGAAATGAAGACATACCTTCATTACTTGGACCCATCGAAGCATTACACCACTCGACGATTGAACTTGCATCTGTCAACTTTGCGCTATATTTATACTTTAACTCTTCTCATGCTAATGCTCTTTTCACGCATGCTCTTGCACCATCATGCTCCCCCTTTCCATGTCCGGCCTTACAAAAGTTCCACATATGTTGAACACCTATAGTGAGATGCATCCTGCACAACCAGTAGAACATGCGCGTGTTCTTGAACTTTGTTGCATAGTTATCCGACCATATTATATGCTAACCATATGCTATGCCCCTCCGAGCTAAATCACTATAGAACATTTGGAAGCAACCTTGCACGAACTTTGGAGAATGTGTGTGATCATCAATATAAAATTGATACTCCCTCAATACTTTCCTTTGGTCCTCTGTACTATCAACTACATAAATGAATGCTATGTGCACAAATATCGAAACCTTTGTGGTGTTGTAATATTGTGACTACACCTCACACTGTGGCTGTAGAGTGTAGTTCTCTTCCAAGTCAACCACTGATACTATGCTGCCAACTAGAAAGGTGTCCTTGCATAGCTTGAATTGTGTGTCCATCCATCGAGCTCTATGGGTATGCCTTGCATACTCATACACTAGATTCTCACAAAACATGGACATAAACTAATACACTAGAATCTTCTCAATAACCAAATCACACCTTTTTGCTTGAGACCCATCTTTTGTAGCATATGCCACTATTTTATACTTCTTGAAATCTACTAGTTTATGTCCCACCTCATCTGTGCTTTCCATATGCTGACATACTAGCATTCGTTGCAAGCCACCACAACGCTCACATGAACCATCCAAGCATGTTGTCCTGTAGAATATTTTTCCATCCTCTATTTGACATAAATTTTTTTATAAGAACTCTCTTGAAGATTTTGGTGGGGCTTCTATGCCACAATCCTACAAAACATCGTTAGTATGCAAATCTAAACATATAGAACGATAAACATCATAATGGTTAGAAAATTCAATATGTAGTCTACAACAACAAGTAGTGCATGTGTGATTTATCTTGACATAAAAAGGTTTAAGCATTTCAAAAAATCTTTGAGAAATACATTTGATGATAAGCATTTTGAAATTTATGAAAAGATTGGGTTTGAGTCGTATCCAAAAAATGCTTTGGATGTGGCTCACGGTTCCGACTACCAATTCTCCTTCTTACGACATCCCTTTGATTCGAGATGGCCTTGTATTGTTCTTCCAATAATCTTCAATTAGTGTTCTCAATGCTTCAACAACTTTTTTATCTTTTATGTGGCAGTCTTCCAAAATTCCCATAATTCATTAGTGGTGCCCTCAATTCTTTTCCGCCTTTGAATGGCTTTTGGTAAAGTTTTTCTACTAATTCCCATTTGTTCACTCGTCTTTCTAATGAGACGAACTCTCTTTGTTTGACTGCTTACCAAAGTCAATGTAATGACACGTCGTTTGACATTACTATCCTTTGAGCATGAGGTCTTACCCACACTCTCACTTAAGCATCCATTAGATTCTTCACAATAGTGTTTTCACTTGATGCATTCGATGTTCTCAACCCAAGAGTCTTCATGATGTTTTTGTACTTTAAACCCCGCATCATTTGAACAAATAGTTGACATCTTCCAGTCTCATTTATCCTTTCAAAGAACATTTTCCAAATCTTATCGGCATATCTTCTACAAGTGCGTTCTAGAATCTTAGCTTCCATGTGCTACAAAATATCCTCATCAATATTAATAAAAAACTTTGGCTTTCTACGCAAAATTCTAGGTGGTGTTCTCTTAGGTACATACATCTCAACATTAGCAATTTCATCAATATTTAATTCAGGTGGGCTAGATTACGTATGTTTGACCAAGGGTGGAATAGAATACATACTTTGAGGTTCATGTGGGGATGATGGC
>VDFB02193393.1:0-12606 GCA_007258455.2 Sequoia sempervirens
TTATTGATTCATAGTTTAATTCCTATTCGGATGGTTTATAGAGGGCTCGAGCATGCTTGAGCATCGGCGTGCAAATATTTCCATCGAGGAGAGTGATCATCAGATGACTGTAAGTGATTAAATTTTGTTAAATATATTAATTTTTATAATGTAATTTCTATATATTAATGTCTTTACTTCATATTGTAACAGTTGAAACTTGACCAGGAGCTAAATCATAGGAGGAGCAGCAGGAGCACCCCTCAACAGCTTGGTGTGGCAGTTATAGCCATCGAATTAAGCCAGGGAAAGGGAAAAATTATGTTGAACGGAGCATGGAGAGAAATGAATTTTGAATGTAGATCCCTTTGTTGTATGCCTACATGGCAATTTTGTACATATTTTGTATTCGATATATTTGACATTGTATGCCTATATGGCATTCTCGTAAGCCTATATGGCTTTTTTGTAACTATATTTTATACTTATATTGACATATATTGATGTACATGCATACATGGCTATTTGATTAATACAAATCTTTTTTATTGATGGTGTCCATATTTGCATTATAAATTAATGGGTCAATAGATATGAGTTACATGTATTCAAGTGTATACTTTATAACTTACGCACATATACTTTTTGACTTATGTTGGAACATCGAAAAGTGTGAAAATTTGTGTTTGGAAGTCAAACGTAAGCCAATTTTGCAATTCTCGATTCTTGCATACTCGATCTTATGGACTTATTCCTTCCTAGCACATATTGTGAATATTTCTCATTTGGTGTAGAAGACAAATTCCTCATTTTTGAACCACTGTTTTCTTGTTTTCCTTCCACACAAAAAAATGTTCACACTTTTCAGATTGATCAATGATCAATAATGGCTGATTGTAAACACTTGACATTTTTATGTTTTGAACTTTAATTTATAATTTTGTAGTTTATATTCATAGCGTTGATTACATTGCATTGCACATCTTTCAAACTCAAAGCATTGCTTCACATTGCATAACTAATAACTAGATGCTGATAGATGACAAAATTTCAATTACAATATATAGTTTTTATAAAGTCAACCTAAGCGGTTATGCAATTACTTCACATTGCATAACTAATAACTAGGAGCAGCTGCCAATTGCATTTGCTTGTCATGGCATTCTATGAGACCACATTTCTTTGAGGCATTTTTTCAAACAGTTCACTGCCTTGTCTATACTACCACATTTTTGATACATGTCTACCAAAGAATTTTGTCAAATAGTTCAAGTGTTTCCTTGTTGCTATGGCTGAAATCCTAAAAGAAGTGCTTTCGAACAAGCTATGCATGCTTGGAAAAATCCTATCAAAAGCATAATAGTAAGCAATATCATAGACAAGGTAGTGAACTCTTTGAAAAAATGCCTCAAAGAAATGAGGTCTCATGACCTGATGGAATGCCATGACAATCAAAAATATTTAATTGTCATGGCATTCCATCACCATGAGACTTCATTTCTTTGAGGCATTTTTTCAAAGAGTTCACTGCCTTGTCTATGCTAACACATTTTTCATACATGTCTATCAAAGAATTTTATCAAACAGTTCATTGCCTTGTTGATATGGCTAAAAGCCTAAAACAGGTGCTTTCGAACAAGCTATGGATGCTTAGAAAAAATCTATCAAATCATAATAGTAAGCAATAGCATAGACAAGGGAATGAACTATTTGAAAAAAATGCGTCAAAGAAATTTGGTCTCATGGTGGTGGAATATCAAACAGTTCACTTCTTTGTTGCTATGGTTGAAAGCCTAAAATAGGTGATTCCAAAAAAGCTACATGGATGCTTGGAAAAAATCTATCAAGCATACTAATAAGCAATAGCATAGAAAAGGCAGCAAACTATTTGAAAAAAATCCTCAAAGAAATGTGGTCTCAATGGTGATGGAATGCCATGACAATCCATAGCAATTTGCTTGTCATGGCATTCATCATGCCGTTCCATCACCATGAAACCACATTTCTTTGAGGCATTTTTTCAAAGAGTTCACTGCCTTGTCTATGCTAACACATTTTTCATACATGTCTATCAAATAATTTTATCAAATAGTTCATTGCCTTGCTGCTATGGCTAAAAGCCTAAAACAGGTGCTTTCGAACAAGCTATGGATGCTTGGAAAAAATCTATCAAAGCATAATAGTAAGCAACAAGCTGATGCAATACAAAGATTTCCAAACCACTCAACAGGCCCATTCAAACTACCACAATTCAAGTTGCATTAGGCCCATATCACTAAGACACAACCCGAACAATAGGAGGAATGGCCTATTTCAACATACTACACTCAAACCCTTAAGGGATCGATCTGGTTGAACATAGCTCAGAGTGATTCCGTGTGTTTGGGTGTGAAAGAGGACCATTCCTAGCGTAAACATGTCTTTTTGAACGTGCTGGAACAGTCCGTTTGGTCACACGAGTTGCAGAACGAAAATTGCACCACCTTGCAACTTTCCACTGTTTCCATCTAACACTTTTTCCATCAACTGAAAACTGAACACCACGGGAAAACCACTCCGAGATAACAAAAACCAAGAGAGGTTATTGTAGAGGGGCCCAAGACGATCCCATAGGATCATACAAGAAGTTTCTAAGCATTACTGTGTGTGAGTAACCTCATGTTGAAGTTTGCACCCATTTTCCCTTTGGACCCTTAAGGGATCGATCCAGTTGAACGTAGCTCGGAGCGATTCCGCGTGTTTGGGTGTGAAAGAGGACCATTCCTAGTGTAAAAATGCCTATTTGAATGCATTGTAATAGTCCATTTGGTCGCACGAGTTGCAGAACAAAAATTGCACCATCTTGCAACTTTCCACTGCTTCCATTTGACACTTTTTCCATCAACTGAAAACTAGATACCACAAAAAAACCACTCCGAGATAGCCAAAACCGAGAGAGGTTATTGTAGAGGGGCCAAACTTGATCCCATATGATCAGATGAGAAGTTTCTAAGCATCACGGTGTCCGAGTAACCTCTTGCTGAAGTTTGCAGCCATTTTGCCCTTTGGACCCTTAAGGGATCGATCCGGTTGAATGTAGATTGGAGCGATTACTTGCGTGTTTTGGAGTCATGAAGAGGACCATTCCTAGTGTAAAAATGCCTATTTGAATCGCGTTGGAATAGTCTATTTGGTCACATGAGTTGTAGAATGAAAATTGCACCTTGCAGCTTTCCCTTGCTTCCATTTTGACACTTTTCCCATCAAGCTGGCGGACACCATGGGAAAACCACTCACGAGATAATGAAAGCGAGAGAGGTTATTGTAGAGGGCCAAACATGATCCGGCGAGGATTAGACAAAAGTTTCTAAGTGTCCGCGGTGTTTGAGTAACCTCGTGCTGGTGCAGCCATTTTGCCCTTTGGACCCATGGATCGTCCAGGGTTGAGAGCGTGGCTGGGGCGATTCCATGTTTGAGTACAAAGAGGGACCATGCTTATAAACATGCCTATTTGAACCGCTTGGAACAGTCCGGTCACACGAAGTTGCGAATGAAAATTGCACCACCTTGCAACTTTCCACTGCTTCCATCTGACACTTTTTCCATCAACTGAAAATTGGATACCATGGGAAAACCACTCCGAGATAACAAAAACCAAGATAGGTTATTGTAGAGGGGCCCAATGTGATCCTATAGGATTAGATGATAAGTTTCTAAACATCACGGTGTCTGAGTAACCTCATGCTGAAGTTTGTAGTCATTTTGCCCTTTGGACCCTTAAGGGATCGATCTAGTTGAACATAGCTCGGAGCGATTCCACATGTTTGGGTGAAAAATAGTTCCATGCCTAGTGTAAACATGCCTATTTGAACGTGTTGGAATAGTCCATTTGGTTGCACGAGTTGCAGAATGAAAATTGCTCGCATTAGACGACCAAATTTGCTTGTAAGTGCTAAAACACTAAATCGGGTGTAACATGCAAACCAAAATGAATATTTATAGGATAAATAAATTTTAGGGTACCCATTTTAGGCATTAAAAACATATATCAATTTTACATACACTTGTTTTGGAACACATGCCTGCTGTCTCAACTTCTTTGCTTCTAAAGAACCCCAAACATGCAGTGAGTTTTGCTTGTTTTGTGTGGATTTTTCTTAAAGAGGCACTTAGGAGTGATGGAAATGGTTGTAATTAGTCTGTACGAATCTGAATCAGGGCTTTGGGGTGAAGGGGTGATCCTATGTAATCAAAATCCTAGTGTGATCAGCAAATTAAGCCTCTTGGGGACAGTGATACATTGGTCCATGGTTGTTCTTCCATCCACTGCCAAAAGGTGAGACTTTGGGGTCTTGTAGAGGAATATCATAGTTGCCTAAATTCAGTAGTTTGAGCCTGGTATAGGCTTGTGGGTGGATTTTATTTAGACTGTCCTACCTTTCAAAAATTTGTTGTCCCACCAAAACTAGGCCTGAATAGCCCCCTTTTCCAAAGCAACCCTATTCAAAACTTATCACCTGACCATGAAACTTTCTACAATATCTTAAATTGTTCCCAAACCAAGTATTTTCTAGGTTTTAATCTCCTATGACACCCTCAACATGCTCAAACACAAAACCCTCATGAAATTGCTCCAAAAACTAGGGCCTCTTGAAAAATTGACTTCCACACACTTCTAGAATCTTCTCTTTGACTTTTCACCATTAAATCATCATTCCTAAACACCTTCAACTCAAAAACATGCCCCTCATTAAGGTAGATCTCCTGCTGCTACACTTTAGGCATCATTTTCATGCAGTTTTCAATGTGAAATCTCGGTGTACACCCTATCATTCCTCCTTCCTGCACATTATTTTGTTAGATCTGTATTATACATGTAAGGATTGATCCATTTCACAAGTCACAACAACATTCTTTCATGAAATGGATCAAATATCCGATGGTAAAAATTGTTCCTTGACCAAACTCTTCATCCTTTCCCATATAGAAACTTTTGCCAACCCTCTAGCCATCCTATCATTCTGAAAACTAGTCCACCATGTTAGTGTTGTACCTCTCAACTTTGTCTTAGCAAACTTAACCTTCCTGTCTTCTTCCATCTCTTCAAACTCAAAATAGTTTTCTAAGGCATCAAGCCATTCTAACACCTCTTCACTATCCATCTTCCCTTGATAGATAGGCAACTCTATGTGACTCTTTCCTCCATGACCTTGTGCTGCTTTAAACAATCTTATGAACTTCCTTTCCTCAAGGTCTTCTATCTCATCTGCTGGTTGTCTTTGAGTTACCTACACATGCTCTTCTTCTTCATCATTGTCTTCTTGTTCTCCTTGTTCTCCTCGCCTATTTCTCTCAAGGCTATTGATCCTAGCCTGCATAGCTATTGATCAAGGCTATTTATGGAATGAAAGTAGACATTGCCATGAGTTGTGATCCTAAAGGGTATATCAGTAAAATGAGGGTAGAGAGGGGTAGATCTCATATCTACCATCATTTCCATGCATCTAATGATGTGATAAGGAACCTCAAAACTAATAAGGAGGTCAGAGAAAGGAAAAGGAAATGGATGTTCATGGTCCAAACAAAATAGAAGAGGATAAAAATAATGATGCTTATGTTATTCCTTTGCAAAGTACACAAGTCCCATGGAAATGATGGAGAAGATGTTTGTTGCCATGGCAGATGGGAATTTTTCTAGCATGATGAAGTTGGCAGAGCAAGAGAAAAAGGGATGGAAGTGGGCTAACTTGTTCAACAACAAGCCTTGTCAATAGAATCATCAGCACAAGTTGCTCACAACCAATCAATGCAGAACTCTTGATGCACCCTTGGTTGATTATTCAAAGAATCCAAAAGAAAGGGAGAGTGTGCAAGAGGAGACTATGAAGAATGTTCCTAGAGATGAGGAAGTGAACTAACACTTCCCTTCTCCCCAAATCAATCAAGGTGATGAACAAAATTCCTAAAAATAGGCTAGCAGTTAATTTTTATGATGAGAACTCTGTTCCCAATGATGTCAAAGTATTAGCTTGTAGCTAGTTCATGGATGATGATACCTTTGTTACTACAAATGACTTTAGAGACTTCATCATCAAAGTGAAGAAAAATGAACTTAATGAAAAATTGGATAATGAAAAGGAGTTGACCCATCTACGTATGAATAGGTCACTCAAAAAGTTATCTAATAAATAGATTTTCATGCTTATAGAATCACTTTGGAAGAAGGGAGGAGATTAGTTAAAGAAAGTGGTATTCTTGTGTTTCTGATAGGGAGGGGGTTGGAGGAATCAATCACAGATTCCTGCTCTAGGTCTTGCTTGCAAGACCTCCTTGGTGTTTTGGCTTTCCACCTTAACCTATAGGACCCTTCTCAAATTTAGGTACCCTTGGTTTGTATGGCCAACCCTACTTCTATCACAATTCCATCTACCAAGATAACCTTGGTGCAATGCTCCAACTCTTCCTTATCCCTTAATCAATCCTAAAGGCTAACCTATCCTCAACTCTCCATTAGTTCTTGCAGGGGTGTGGGAATGCCTTTAATGGATTCAAACCAACCTCCTAGGGTACTTGAAGCTTTAATGGATTGATATAGCATCAAGACTTGTGTAGGATGTAGAGTGGTGTTTCTACAAGCTTTGTGTGTCATTAGATAGTCGTTTTATTCATTTTCAAGCACTGTTTGTAAATAAGTTGGGTTCCACACTGTTGCTGGTTTGAACTAGGCAGTCTTTAGCAAATGAAGGTTTAGATCACTTTCCCACTATACAAATTGTATGGACCTTTGGGAATAGTGACTAGACTCCATGTGTGTAAATATGGTAGGATTTATGGTTTGTGTGAACACAAGAGCTATTGGCAAAGTCTTGCCCTAGGTGAGCCAGGAAGAGTCCAGCTAGGGAAGACAAGAAGTGCATAGCACATAACTTGTAGGGGTGACTAGTTCTTGATAAATTGCTTTTTGGAGGAGGTAGGAAAGTGTCTTACCTAGTTGCCACATGAAGGAGAAAGCTCCATCAGTTCAATTGATGTGAGAACAAGTTGACAGTTTGAAAATAGCCAGAAAATGGCTTAAAACCCTAGGAAATGACCATTTTCAAGTTTAAGCATTGTACGAACAGTTAAAGCTTAGGACCTCAAAAATATTTGAGAGGTGTTCATATGGGACAAGGACCTCAAAGAAATATTGAGGTGGTCTTTTGAAATTTTTGAGTAATAACTATTTGTTTTGGTGATGGAGACCTAATTGGGGGTCATGGACTAGTAGCCTTCTTAACCCTAGATGAGGGTTTCGTGAAAGCGATGAAAAGGTGGAGTTTTGGTGAACCTTCAAGAACCCTAGGAGGTTGGTTTGAAGCCATTGAAGACATAATACACCCCTGCAATAACTAATGGAGTGTTGAGGATAGATTAGCCTTTAGGGTAGATTAAGGGCTAAGGAAGAGTTGAAGCATTGCACCAAGGTTAACTTGGTAGATGGAATTGTGATAGAAGTGGGGTTGGCCAGACAGACCAGGGGTACCTAAACTTGAGAAGAGTCCTATAGGTTAAGGTGGTGAAACAAAACACCAAGGAGGTCTTGCAAGCAAGACCTAGAGCAGGAAATTGTGATTGATTCCTCCAACCCCCTCCCCATCACTCTTCTTCTTCATCATTGTCTTCTTGTTCTCCTTGTTCTCCTCACCTATTTATCTCAAGGCTATTGATCCTAGCCTACATAGATTCTCTCTCCCTTCTCCATTTCCTCTCTTCCCTTGCTTTAGCCTGCTCTCTTGCTGCTTCTTGTTCTCTTCTTTCCCTTCTCTCCCTTTCCAAGGTTTCCCTCAACTCCTCCAACTCTCTTGCTAAGTGATTTTTAGGTGCCATTGCTGATTCTTCAATCCCTAAAGGACCTAATTACTGCTCTAATACCACTATTATGTAGAGGATATTGGAATCAAAACAAAACTCAAAGGCTTGAAGGTTTTTTCAATGAAGTAATCTCAACCATGTTCTAAACAACGTTAAGGAAAGAAGCCTCAAAATGCACTTATGACTCCAATCTTTCTCCTATGGAACCAAACCCTTGGAATACCCTTAAGGGACACAAAAAAACTTGTCTTGAATGTTTTCAAATCCCCAAACCTCTGACTCAAACAAAAACCCACTTTTCCACCTTGACTAGGCTTCCAACCAACTAGGCCTCCAACGGTGTTTTTTTGACTTTTCTAACAACTTTTCCAAAAGACTCACCAAACTAATGATTGAATTAGGTGTTTTTTGTGAAGCTACACAACATAGAAAAATATTGATAGCACTTGTTTCATACCAAACATTTCAAAAATCTGTTATCCCACCAAAACTAGCCTAAATAGCCCCCTTTTCCAAAGCAACCCTATTCAAAACTTATCACCTGACCATGAAACTTTCTACGGTATCTTAAATTGTTCCCAAACCAAGTATTTTATAGTTTTTAATCTCCTATGACACACTTAACATGCTCAAACAAAAAACCCTCACGAAATTGCTCCAAAAACTAGGGCCTCTTGAAAAATTGACTTCCACACACTTCCAGAATCTTCTCTTTGACTTTTCACCATTAAATCATCATTCCTAAACACATTGAAGGAATTTGAAGGAATATTTTAAGTATGATAGTCAATGAATAGAAAAATGTTAGAGAAGCAAGGGTTTCAAAGACCTATTAAGAAACCTTATGACAATTCAAGGCATCATACAAACACAATTTGAAGCACACCATTGAATGCAAGGATATAGAGTTTAGAGGAGGTGTTCCAAGGGACTTTAAACTGAAATAGATGATAATGGCAAGATCACTAGTCTTAATGTCCAATTTGAGATGTGTTCCAAACTAGCTTAATGTGATGCAGAGAAAAGGAAGAAAAATCTCAATCCAAACTCAACTTGACATTCATTAAACAAATTCTTGTTTCCCTTACAATTTGGACTCTCTTTCCCTTCATAAAACCTTGAAAGGGTAGACTTTGCCATTGTTGTTTTTGATTGAATTGATCACTCAACAATGCAACTTGATCACTCAACTTGAATCACACAATCAAACATCTCAACATGACTTTGGGATGATGTAAAAACTCTTCACACAATAGAAAATGACCAAACAAATAGACCTTGTACCCAAAAACATCCATTCACCAATAGGATAGTCAAAATAAAAAATGATTAAAGGAATTAACCAAAAAATGAAACATTCTTTTAGACTCCTAAAAATATCCTCCACAAGTTTCCAAAAGCATAGGATCAAACACCCACCATAAATGTATCAAAAGATTGACTTACAAGCCATAAACGAGGCTTAACTAGGCCTGCATAAGGAAGTGTTCAACCTTCAAGGCACACCCAAACACCCAAGTGGCCCCTTTAACACCAAATGAGGCCCCTACACCGCCATGCCACCTCCACAGTATTGCACAAATACTCTAAAAATTATGAAAAGTGCATTTTAAAGACCATTTTCATGCATTTACAAGGGGAAAACTGACCTAGGGCATCAAATAACTTTTGCAAACCTCCATATTTCACTCTAAAAAAAATTTGAACACGAAGAAGGGCCCTAAACCTAACATTCTACCAAGTTTTACATTTTTCCCACGGTAGAAATGGGAATTATGACTATTTTGGTGACCAAACCCTTGTTTGGTAGGGTTTCAGACCCTCTTTCACTAAAATTGAAGTAAATTTCTTAATACTTAATGAAATCAATTCAAATCACCACCAAAAAGAAATTATTCTCTACCCTCTATCAAACCATATTCATTATAGGGATTACAATGTTGTCAGAGGTTGTACCCAATTGAAGAAATAGGTGAAAATCACTGAAAATCAAGAAAACAAAGTTTTTAATATTCAAACACAAACTCCAATCAACCTTCTGCCCTAACCAAAAGGAGGCCTTATAAGATTTTACACATCATTTCCAATGACCCTCAACTATTTTTTGAAAGAGGGAGCCATTGGTTATGGGATTTACAACTTAAATGATGAGTTTACACAAATTACACTATGACAACATTGCATTTTTGAAGCAATTTTGACTCCTATCATCTAAGACCCAAAAATCCATTCAAATGACCCTAAAAAAACCTTATTACATCATCAATACATCAATATTGTATGTTCATATACAAATTTGAGTTGTTTTTCCTTCATAGGCTAGAAGAGCAACATTTGTGCAAGATTGCAATTTTCACACTATTGACTCAGGTAATCTAAAAGACTCATCCTAATTCATGACTAATGATTTGGTAGACATGTATGCAAAATGTGGAAGCATAGAGAAAGCATGCGAAGTTTTTGACAAAATGCCTCAAAGAGATGTCATCTCATTGACTACAATTATTGCTAGATATGCACAAAATGGATTTGTTGAAATGCTTTAGAAAGTTTCAAGCAAATGCAATTGGTAGGTATAAATCCAAATTCCACAACCTTTGCCAAAATATTTCCTACTTGTACCAAAATGGGGGCTTTGGAATAGGGTATGAACATCAATCAAAGAATAAATAATAGAGGAATTTTGTTAGATGTTGTAGTTGCAACTGCCCTAGTAGACATGTATGCAAAATGTGGAAGCATAGACAAGGCTTGTGAACTGTTTGACAAAATTTCTGAAAGAGATGCCATCTCATGGAATAATGCATGATTGAAAAGTAGTGCATGTGTGATGGACATGTGCTGGGTTTAATCATTTCAAAAATCTTGGAGGAAATACTAATTTGAGGATAATCATTTTCTTGGAATTTATGAAAAATTAATGGAGTCAAAGATCCAAAATTCTTTGGATGTGGCTCACAGTTCTGATTACCCATTCTCCTTCTTACAACATCCTTTTGATTTGAAGATGGCCTTGTATTATTCTTCCAATACTCTTCAATTAGTGTTCTCAATTCTTCAACAACTTTTTTATCTTTATGTGGTAGTCTCCCAGAGAATGCCCATAATTTATTCAACTGCCTCAATTCTGCCACACCTTGAATGGCTTTTGATAAAGTTTTTCACTAATTCTCATTTCTTCACTTGTCTTTTTAATGAGGCGAGATCTCCTTGTTTGATAGCTTACTAAAGTCGATGTAATGACACATTGGGTGACATTACTATCCTTTGAGCATGAGGTCTTACCCACATTGTCATAAGCATCCATTAGATTCTTCACAATAGTGTTTTCACTTGATGCATCTAATGTTCTCAACCCAAGAGTCTTCATGATGTTTTTGTACTTTAAACCCCGCGATCATTTGAACAAATAGTTGACATCTCTAAAAATCTCTCATTTAGCCTTTCAAAGAACATTTGCCAAATCTTACTCAAAGATATCTCTGCCATGCATTCGAATCTTACTCTTCATGCCGCAAAATATCATCATCAATAAGTTATTAATCAAAACTTTGGCTTTCTACACAAAATTCTAGGTGGTGTTCTCTTAGGTACATACATCTCTACATTACCAATTTCATCAATATTTAATTGAGGTGGGCTAGATTGCGTACCTTCGATCGAGGGTGGAATAGAAGACATACCTTGAGTTTCATGTGGGTATGATGGCATACCTTATTCCACAATTCCGAGTGATGATGTACTCTCAACTTCAGATGTGGTGGAAGGTGTCCAACCATACTCACTTGTGGTAGATGGTGTCCCTCCATATTCACTTGTGTGTAATGGTGTCCCTTCGTCTTCACTTGCTGTAGAGGGTGTGTCTCCAACTACGGTATCTGAATCTACCCTAGTATGACTCTTTTGCATTCATTCCCTTTGTGCTGCCAATTTCTTTTCTCTTTTTGATGATTGAAGTTCCTCTTCAACTAGCTTGTTTTCATCAATCATTCCCAATTTTTGCTTTTCATGATATTCCCTCATCCATTTGTTATTTTTATCTCTTAAGGATTGGAGCTTATCATCTGTTAGTTTTTTCCCTTTAATAGTTCGTTTCTTCGGCATGACGAATACTTTTACCTGTGCAAAAAGTGCTAAGTTGTCAAATTAACTAATTGAAATATTTGGAAGCATAAATCAATCAAAACAATATAAACTTTCCCTATACCCAACTAGTGATGTTATTCCATTACCACTATGCAAACAAGTTTGTCACAAATCTAAATACAACTATCACTGTACATACAAATTCCTTAGTCTTTAACATCAATATGGTATTTAATCTTTAGGACTCCATACCCTAAATTAGGTGAATCCCACAAATCAATACTATGTTTTGTGAAATAAGTGTATAAACTTTTAGAGTATGTTGAAAAGGATCAAAATAGGCTTGAGAATATCTAGAAACAACGAAAGGAATGTTGTTAAGTGCTTGGGAGAAATCTTATTTGTTATTCCACAGTTGTGTCTATGCTTGGTAATGTTTTGAAGGTACATTGTGAAAGATTTGATGATTTGGGCATATGTTTCCAATATATGGCAATGGTGTTTTGAATGCAAAGTAGTCAGAGTGTGTCTATACTGATATATTGGAGTATTACAATCAAAACATGATGAAATTGGTATCTTAAAGGTCTGGTGACAGTGTTAAACTAATGTTGATTGTTGTTGTTACAAATGGTGTTTAAGTGAAGATAGGATGATGGATGTGTTGATTTGAGAAAAGATATCTTAAATGGTTGGGATGATGTTTGATTG